>JAGFNQ010003806.1:0-55793 GCA_024364735.1 Boesenbergia rotunda | reverse complement strand
GCGTGGACCGCGAAAGAGGCGGAGCTTCTAAGGGACGCTTACGGTTGGATCTCGTCCCTTCCTTCGAGTTACGCGAGGTATTAAGTAAATTAGTTTACTTTCTGCAAAATTTTAAATGTATGATCATGTCTACACAATATAAGGTTGCATGCTAGATGTGTGTTAAATAATTTAGAAATTATTTATGCTAAACTTCCGCTGCACGTAATTAAATTTTAAAATTACGAACCCGCATCCATGTCAACATGCACCCGGTCCCAACAGTGGTATCAGAGCCGGTTAGTGTTCGACATAATCATATAATTGTTTTGCGGAAAACTTTGTCATGATCTCAATTTTGGAAAATTTTCCAATTATGGAAACTTTCCAATTATGATAAATTTTAGATTTAGGAATTTCAAAGTTTGGAAATCCTCATGAAATTTCGCAAACTTTTGAAATATCCTAGTTTCTGAAATTTTATGATAATTGTGAAAACTTCCCATTTTTGGAAACTTTCCAATTTTGGAAATTTCCTATTTTGGAAATTTTCCAATTTTGGAAATATGTAAGTTTTCTTTGTACCAGAAACTTACAATTATTCTGAAAACCTATTATGAAATCTCGTAATTTTGGGCACTTTCTTTCAAAGAAAGTCTAGACAAATTTATGGATCATTAATTGACAATTAAATTCGAATTGGTTTTAAATTATCAACAAAATTCTTTATTTTGGATTGAGCCTCGGGGAGCCGTCCAATTTAAAGTTAGTTGTTGTAATTTAATTTCCTAATTTTGAATAAAATTGTCATGTTTAATTTGGTTACGCCTCGGGGAGCAGGCCAAATTAGATTTACAATAAATTCTTTTTTTTCGGTATCTGAGCCTCGGGGAGCCACCCAAAAGAAAATAATTTATTGAAATTAATAAATCCATAAATAAAATATGTAATCAAATCTTGGAAATTTTGAGGTGATTCTCAAACGATAATTTCCTTATTTGATTTAAGAGGTGATGCTCTTACATATTGTTGTCTCCAAAATTAATAAGGAAAATGGTTTCCTATAGAGTTTTCTTAAATAAGATTTTCATGAAAATAATATGTGGTTGAATTAAGGGAATCTGTCTCTTAATTTAATAAGATTTGATTTAGAGAAATCAAAGTCTTAAACATATTATTTTCGAAATTGATTATGACAATTTAGGAAATTATTTCCCAAAACAATTCCTTGAATAAAGTATGAAATTAGAATTAGGAAATCCGGTTCCTAATTCAATTAAAGACTTGATAAATTAAGTCACATACATACTTTATTAAGGAAATCGTTAGTACATGACATAATTATATGTCATGAATGTGCTTAGAAAAGAAAGGATGAGACCCAAAACCCCTTACAAAATATTAAGGCCAACACCTTCCATTAATATGGTTAGAACCGGAATTTTGTTTCTCGTTTGGGTTGATGGACACACCCATGCCCGGCTTGAACCTCAACATGTTCAAACCATGGAATTAGTTTATGATAAATATAGTTGGAGTCAGAGGTCAATCCTTAGTTTTGGTTGTTGGACACATCCAAGCCTGACTAAACGGTTGAATGAGCTCCAACCATATTAAAACTATTTCTTGATTAATGGGTCAGCCTTAAGCTTGGAGCATCGATTTGTTGTGCCACAGCCAAGGTCGATGTAAAGAGAGGTGCAGTTGGGTGCTATGTATAATGTTGCATACTTGTTAATGAGTTAACAACCCAATGATTTATGCAAACATTCAATTAGTTGATAGCATAAAGTGATAGTTACATATATGTGATATGTAATCGGAATAATTACCTACCTTTATAGCTAAGAATAACTTGATGGCCACAACCATGGTTGTTCTTATCTATGGTTGGATATCAACCTATTTGGAGATGTTCCTACGATCTCCCGAATTGATAAAAAGGGTTATTCAATTCGAAAAATTAAATAGGATTTAATTAATGTATGTTGATGCATTCTTTATCATTCTTCTCACATAAGCTCAATTTGTATTTCTAGGATAATCACTCGATCATGTCTTCTCTAAATTTGCGTTTCATTTTGGACACCAATAAGCTGACTGGGCCAAACTTCATGGACTGGATTCGAAACCTGAGGATAGTCCTCAAGGCAGAGAAGCTTGCTTATGTCCTTGAAGATCAACTTCCCAACCGTCCTCCAGAAAATGCAACTCCAGACCAGTTAGTGGCCTATCAGAAACATGTGACCGATTCTGAACTTGCGAGTTGCATCATGCTTGCCGCTATGGTACCTGAGCTGCAAAAGCAGCATGAGCATATGGATGTTTATACCATCATCTTCCATCTTTATGAGCTATTTGACGAGCAGGCAAGATCTGAAAGGTTCGAGGTCTCCAGATTCCTCTTCACCTCTAAGATGCAGGAAGGCACTTTTGTCTCACAGTTTGTGTTGAAGATGTTGGGGTACATTGAGCGACTGAGCACACTCGGTTTTGCAATGGATCATGAACTAAGTATTGACTTAATTCTGCATTGTTTGCCCAAAAGTTATTCATAATTTGTGATGAACTATCGGATGAACAAACTGGAGACTACCATTCCTGAGTTGCTCAACCTGCTGAAGACTATAGAGCCTTCTGTGAAGCAGGATCAGAAGACGGTACTGTTAGTTGGTTCCTCGAAGAAAGGTTCTAAGAGGAAGGCCAAAAAAATAGAATAAAGGAAAGAAGAAAAATGCCAAAAAGACTGAAAAGACACCAAAAGGCACTTGCCATAATTGTGGCAAGGAGGGTCACTGGCGAAGAAACTGCAAGGTTTATCTTGAGTCTTTGAAGAAGAAGGCATCCGATGCCCCATCCTCTTTAGGTATCTTCGTTATTGAATGTCACTCTATTTCCTCAGATACCTGGGTACTTGATACTGGGTGTAGCTCACATATATGTAATGACATACAGGGGCTAAGGAATAGAAGAAGACTCGTCATGGGAGAAACGAATCTGCGAGTTGGAAATGGAGCAAAGATTGCTGCTGTTGCCATCGGAACATATTTGCTAAAGCTCCCTACTGGACGTGTCTTAGACTTGGATACTTGTTATTTTGTTCCTTCGTTAATAAAGAACATTGTATCTATTTCATGTTTGAATGAAAAGGGTTATCATTTAACTTTTAGTAACAATTGTTGTTACATAACTTTAAATGGTGTTCTTTATGGGACCGAAACTTTGTGCAATGGTATCTACACGTTAGATTTATCCGGTGACGTTTTTAATATCGAAGTTAGCAACAAACGTGCTCGAATAGATAATTGAATAGACTCCTATACGTGACATAGCATAATGGTGTATCTGAGAGGCGTAACCGAACCTTGATGGACATGGTTAGATCTATGATGAATCATGCAACTCTTCCAAAATCCTTTTGGGGCTATGCGCTTAAGACAACTGTTTACTTGCTAAACAGTGTCCCGACCAAGGTAGTCTCTACTACTCCATATGAGACGTGGAATAGTAAGAAACCTCACTTAACTCACCTTAAGATATGGGGTTGTCCTGCTTATGTGAAGCGGACTGTATCAGACAAATTGGATGCTAATTCTGATAAATGTCTATTTATTGGATACCCTAAGGAAACAAAGGGTTACCAATTCTATCATCCCTTGGAACAAAAGGTGTTTGTTTCAAGGCATGCTGTATTTCTGGAAAAAGAATTTCTTTTACAAGAAGACAGTGGGAGTCGTATTGAACTTGAAGAAGTTCAAGAAACTCCAATAGACATTATAGAGACACCTAGTCTAGACCCACAACCAATAACTCATAATGATGAGCTATCAGTTGAACTTAAAACAACACTACTTCTTCGTAGATCTGATAGGACACGTAATATTCCAGAGAGATACGGATTTCTCGTAAGTGAATCGAACGACGTGTTACTCATTAGCGATGATGAACCTATCAGTTATGATGATGTTCTGAAAAGTTCAGAAAGGGACAAATGGCTTGAAGCCATGAAGTCGGAAATGGATTCCATGTACGAAAATCAAGTATGGGACTTGGTTAACCCACCTGAAGGGATTAAGCCCATAGGGTGCAAGTGGGTTTTCAAGAAGAAAACCGACATGGAAGGTAATGTTGTTACCTTTAAGGCTAGATTAGTGGCAAAAGGATATCGTCAGAAACAAGGGATTGATTATAACGAAACCTATTCGCCAGTAGCTATGCTTAAATCCATTCGGATGCTCCTGGCCATAGCAGCTCATTATGATTATGAGATATGGAAAATGGATGTGAAAATAGCTTTCCTTAATGGAAACCTGCTTGAGGATGTATACATGATACAACCTGAAGGTTTCACATCGGTTGATAAAACCAAAATATGCAAGCTTCGACGATCCATATATGGACTGAAGCAAGCATCCAGGAGCTGGAACATCCGTTTTGATGAGACAATCAAAGAGTTTGATTTCTCACAAAATCCTGACGAACCTTGTGTGTACAAGAAGGTTAGTGGGAGTGCAGTCGTATTCCTAGTATTATATGTCGATGACATATTACTTATAGGAAATGATATATCAATCTTACAGTCGGTTAAAATTTGGTTGTCCAAAACTTTCTCCATGAAAGACCGGGGAGAAGCAACCTATATCCTTGGGATTAGAATCTATAGAGATAGATCAAAACGGTTGCTTGGTCTTTCACAGTCAACATATATAGACCGAGTGCTAAAAAGGTTTAGCATGTCGGAATCCAAGAAAGGTTACCTTCCCATCAGGCATGGGATCAACCTTTCAAAGTCTATGTGTCCACGCACAGAAGACAAGAGGATTTGCATGAATAAGATTCCTTATGCATCCGCGATAGGATCTATCATGTATGCTAGGCCCGATGTATCGTATGCTCTGAGCGTCACAAGCAGATACCAGTCTGATCTAGGAATGGATCATTGGGCGGTTGTCAAGACAATCCTTAAGTACTTAAGAAGAACTAAGGATGTGTTCCTAATATATAGAGAAGGTGATATGGTAATACGTGGGTATACAGATGCCAATTTCCAGACAGATAAGGATGACTCCAAATCTCAGTCCGGATATGTATTTATCTTGAATGGAGGCGTAATAAGTTGGAAAAGTTCCAACCAAGACACTGTAGCGGATTCTACCATGGAAGCGGAATATATTGCAGCTTCGGAAGCAGCAAAGGAAGCAGTCTGGATCAAGAAGTTTGTCTCAGAACTTGGTGTGGTTCCAACCATTGATGAAGCAGTGCCGGTTTACTGTGACAACTATGGAGCTATTGCACAGGCAAAGGAACCAAGGTCTCATCAGCGATCCAAACATGTGCTTCGCCGCTATCATCTGATCAGAGAGATTATAAGTAGGAATGATATACAAATTGAGAAAATTCCCACTGAAAGGAATTTAGCGGATCCTTTAACTAAGGCCTTGCCTCAGAGCAAGTATGAGGGTCATGTTAGAGCCAGTGGTATTGGATATCGTAGCGATTGACATTAGGCCAAGTGGGAGTTTGTTAGTATTGTGAGAGAAGTGTCCTAAGGCAATCGCCTTATGATTGTAATCATTTACTTTAATAAAAGAATATTCACTATTTGAGTATACATGTTCATGTATTTGATTGAGATCTTAAACTCATTTACTGAATGCCCGCAATACAATTCACAGCATGAGAGAATTTGTGATGAATTCACAACTAGTGATTATCTCTACATGTGCAATTGTGAAGTATTGAAATTGTCCCTAGTCGATGAATTGATAAATACGGACACTATCAATTCTGTTGAGACTAGCATGGGTTATTCTCTAATCAGCTGATTCTCACTGGCTGGTGACATTGGGATGTCCGGAGATAAACATGGATGCTAGTTAAGGGAACTAGTTCATTGGAGTGACTAGCTGTAAGACTTCATATGGTAATCTACATATAGATATGTCAATGAAAGTTCTTACTGCAGCTTAAGTGCGATGTTCCTTTGACTTGCGGTGTTCAAGTCATCTTGGTCATGGAGACTTATACTTTGACATCTTAAGCAAGCATCTCTAAGGAGGTGTGGACCCAGGATGGTTGGGTATAAGCCGAAGTGCCCGAAGATGTTTGAATAGCCTACAAAGGATTCACCACTCCTTGCGAGGAGATGTATACCCAAGGCCTATCGTCGGATTGTTACTCGAAGCCTCTGGCCAGAGCACAACATGTTCCGAGTATGAATCCTCTAGGAAACATGAGAGTAATTAGAATCCGTTGGACGAGAAAGACATTACTTGGGCTAGGTGTGACGTAGTCAGCCTAGTAGGGACTGACACACATAGACCGTGTCCTGAACCAAGTGGGTATAAGATGGTGAAGGGAATGGGGCACAACTCATTATAGCTGCTGAAGGGTTTCAGAATTATTTCTGAGGTCAACCGTTGATCTTTCGATTAATTGGGGATCATGATGTACTACTAGGTGCCACTCATGATCGTTCTATAATTGGTTAATTATAGACGGCCAACATAAATCGAAAGCCTATTTAGTCACACGCACTACGAGTAATCCGAGGGATTTAAAACGAGTTGAAAATTGGATTTTCCGATCAAGAGAAATAAGTCGAATCTGAATTTATCAGAGGCGCACCGGAAGCTTAAAATGGCTAAGTCTTTTGAAGGCTTATTGGACGAATTAAATGAGTTTAATTCGCAAGGAGACGACTTGGTTTGGCCGGCCAAAGAGGGTCCCCACCCTCTTTGGTTTGGCCGGCAACAATGAGGAGGGAAACCAAATTATTTGGTTTAAATTATAAAATAAATCAAACGCGATTTGTTTTATAAAATTATGGATAAAGAAATTTATATAAAAAAAATTATATAAAGAAATTTATATAAAGAAATTTATATAAAGAGATTTATTTTCATGGAAAATAAAATAAACCTTGGATTCATTTATTTTATTTTATAAAATCAATTATGAATTGATTTTTCCATGATAAGAAAAATTTATATAATAAATTTCTTGTGAAAATTTATTCCATAATAAAAGGGGAGATGTGTTTATTTTTATTATAAACTTTGTTATAATAAAACTTGGCATAACGGAATAATTCGTAGGAAAATTTATAAGATAAATTTCTTATGAAAATTTATTCCGTTAGAAGGGAGACTTGGCGATGGAGAGGCTACTATATAAAGGAACCAAGGCAAGACTTGAATTCCAATCAAGAGATTAAGAAGCAAGCCCTCTCTCTCTCTCCTTCTCTCCCTCTACCTCCTCTAGGGCCGGCGCCCTCTACCTCCTCTAGGGCCGGCGCCCTCTCCCTCCTCTAGGGTCGGCGCCCCTTCTAGTTGCCGTGAGCCACATCCACCAAGAAGGTGCCGAAGAAGAAGAAGAAGCGGGTCGCAACTCCTTCCTTCCCCGGAATCTTGATTCCGTTACTTAGTGGTTAGTTTCCATCTCTCTCTCTTGGTATTCTTGTCGTGCCTTTGTAGAATCTAGTAGTTCTTGTCGGCACGAAACTCGTGGCTTTGCGAAGTCATCCCGAAGAAAACTCGGCGTGGATGCGAATAGAGGCGAAGCTTCCACGGGACGCTACGGTTGGATCTCGTCCCTTTCTACGAGTTACGCGAGGTATTAAGTAAATTAGTTTACTTTCTGCAAAATTTTAAATGTATGATCATGTCTCCACAACATAAGGTTGCATGCTAGATACGTGGTTAAAATAATTTGAGAAATTATTTATGCTAAACCTTCCGCTGCACGTAATTAAATTTTAAAATTACGAACCCGTATCCATGTCAACATGCACCCGGTCCCAACATAAATATTGTTTTTAATTTGGCTCCCCCTGGAATAAAGCCACGATAATGGTTCGGCAAGATGTGAATCTTGTCCTTGGGGATCCAATACTGATTTGATCCAGTTTGTTTGCTCAGGCACAGTTTGGGTACCCATGCCTGAACTTTAGGTTTGGACTGGTTCAGTACAGCATAGTAGGATCTTTGTCTAGATTTGGTTCTATAGCCTAGTCCGGATCGATTTAGAACTGACTTCTATTTTCCAAGAATCATGTCAAGACCCTTGGAGCCAGAAGTGAACCGTTCTATGGCTGATCTAAGGTCCCTGACTTGAGTTTTCAAGGAGGAGTTCTCTTTCTCAAGTTTTTCAACTTGAGTAGAGGTTCCTTCTTGAACCTTCTCAGTTAAGGATCTAGAGTCAGCTCCCTCTTTCAGGAGTTTTACTTCCTGTCGGAGAGATTCGACTCGGAGTTTAGCTTTCGCCAAATCTCGAGAAAGATAGAAAATTAATTCATTTAATTGATTTCTTAAAAAACCACTTACAGTTATTTCGCCGTCCTTTGAGAATGTAAGTTTGCCATTGTTCGGCTCCGATTCTGACTCGGTCTCGATTTCTTCTGAGGCGGTTAGTGCGAGCAGGTTCGACTGTGGGACATCTTCTTCTTCTTCGGAGGAGGACTCGTCCCACGTTGCCTGAAGTGCCTTCTTCTTTCTCATCTTCTTTGTTTCCTTCATGTTGGCGCATTCAGTCTTGTAGTGGCCCTTCTTCTTGCACTCGTAACAGGTCACGTTGAGTTTGTTCTTTTCATTTGAGGCTTCAGCTTGTTCTTCCTTTCTTCGGCTGGCTTTTCTTCTGTTGGTCTGGTTTTTTAGCTCTTTGTAGTAGTCCCGTGCTAGCCGAACCAACTTAGGCCGATTTCCCTCGCTGTCTTCTGAGTTTGAATCTGAATCAGACTCGGGTGTAGGTTGAGGCTTCTTCGTGGTTGTCTTTCCAGCTTTACCTGCAACAAAGGCAATGCCTTTCTCGGCCAGATTGCAGTTAGTCTGCTCATGCAATTCTAATTCAGAAAATAGTTCATCTAACTTAATTTTTGAAAGATCCCTTGAAACTTTGTATGCATCTACCATAGGTGCCAACAAGGAATTTCTTGGGAAAGCGTTAAGGGCGTACCTTATTAGGTCACGGTTTTCTACCTTGTGACTGATTCATCAGCTCCTGAATTCTGGCGTGGAGCTGAGTAGCTGATTCACCGTCGTTCATCTTGATGATATACAGCTTGTTCAGCAGAAGGTCCCTCTTGCTGATTCGGGTGTCGGAGGTTCCTTCGTGTAGTTCGATCAGCTTACCCCAGAGTTCTTTGGTGCTGTTGAATGGACCCACCCGGTTCAGCTCCTCTTTGGTTAGGCCGCATTGGAGTGTTTGGGTCGCTTTGGCATCGACTTCAATTTTCTTTCTGAGTGCAGCGTCCCATTCAGTGTAAGATTGTTGTACTCCGCCAGCATTCCTTGGTATTTCCAGTCCTGACTGGATGATTATCCACATGTCCACCTGAGTTTTCAGGTGGACCTCCATTCTGCTCTTCCAGTAGGAGAAGTCCTCCCCACTGAAGAGCGGCGGTCTTGCGGTACTGAAGCCTTCTTGCATGGCCATTTAAGAATTTATCTGAAAATAACAGTAAAAAGAAAGAAATATCCCAAGACTTGGTCTTGGATTAGTAGTGCGGGAAGAAAAAAAATATTTATCGAGGGGTGTTGCACCAACCTCGATTAGCGATGAAAATTCAAAAAAAATTTAAAAAGAAATCTGAAAAAAATTTCTCAAATTGGTGGTTGCACCAGATTTGAGCTTCCCTGCTCTGATACCACTTGTTGGATCGAGAATAACGATAGAAGGGGGGGTGTGAATATCGTAAAACGTTTCGGATTCGCAAAAGAGAATAAGCAGCGGAAAATAAAGAAACACAAACGCGAACTCAAGCGATTTGACTTCGTTCGGAGTCGCGGTCGGCTCCTACTCCAAGGCCCACGGTCGTTGACCGTTTACTGGGGGCAATTCTATATGTGCGCAAAAAGTTTACAGAAAGATTACAGTTGTAGTAGAGTAAACAGAAACTTAAGCTCTTTCGTTACCAACGCCCGTTGTAGATTGTACTTCTGAGCAGAGGGTCGTCGTCGGCGCTTCAATCTCGAGTTGGGAGGTTTCTGGAGCAGAGCGCTTGAGTCGAAGAGCGTAGTGGCATTGGAATTATGTGTTGAGAAGCCTTGGGGGTCGAGCCCCTTATATAGTGAGTCTGGGGGTGCCCGGGACGTTGGGGGCGCCCTCCACGCGTCTCACGATCCGACAACTTCTCGGTCAGCCCTTATCCCTCAAGGATCGGGCTTGAGGTTTGACGGGGGCGCTCGGGAAGCAGCGGGTGTCCGGGTTGACTCTTTCAGCGGGCTTTTCGGCTGGATAATCTTCTATCGCTTCGTTGGCTTCGACCCAGGGCGCCCGAGGCATCCGGGGCGCCCGGGAGCATGGGGGCGCCCGGGAGCATAAGCTTCCGAAGCGTTTTCTTGCTTAACTTATTTTGCCTTGACCTTGGGGGCGCCCTGCCCAGCTGCTTGCCCCTCTCTTTTGGGGCGTTCTGAGCTGCAGAAACACATTCCTTCGGTCCTGCAACCAAGGTTAGTCCAAAACAACACAAAGCAATAAAATATTAGGTTTATACAACCTTAGCTATCTTGGTTCTGACTTTGGGTCTCCAAAATGGAACCCTAGGTTGAACCGACGCCTACTGTTCCCTCGACGGGGAACGCGTCCTCACCTACTCCTCTCAGGAGAATTTACCTGTCGCCAACCGGCTCCTCTGGTTGGACTTTTGCCCAGCAGTCCTTCGCCAGGTGCCCAGCTGTCCTTCGCCAGGTCTTCAGTACCAAGCAGTCCTTCGCCTGGTGCCTAGCAGTCCTTCGCTAGGGCTTCGGTTCCAGGCAGTCCTTCGCCTGGTGCCTAGCAATCCTTCGCTAGGTCTTCGACTCCTAGCAGCCCTTCGCTAGGTGCCCAGCAGCCCTTCGCTGGGTCTTAGGTTCCGATGCCTAGCAGTCCTTCGCTAGGTGCCTAGCAGTCCTTCGCTGGGTCTTAGGTTCCGATGCCTAGCAGTCCTTCGCTAGGTGCCTAGCAGTCCTTCGCTAGGACTTCAATCTGCACACTCAAATAGCATGTTAGATAAACATAACATCTTAACTTTTGAATCCTTTGCCATTATCAAAACCCAGGTTCGACTTGGGTGCTGTCTGCACCAACACTTCATGCCACAGAGCTTACCCTTTAATAGAGGAGAAAGCTATTAACAAAATAGCTCAGCCCCAACACCAGTCGACTGTTGCCAACCATAGTCGACTTGTGCTCAGCCAACGGCTATATTTCAAACATCAGTCGACTACCATCCAGACTAGTCAATTGATTCAACTATTCCAAAATCCATAAAAAGATAAGTTAATTGGTGTCCCTATCAGTCGATTGGTCTTAGTACACACTTACACTCATCCTCTATTGAGTCGCCCTTTGAAGCCCTCTTCCTTTGGCTCTCATCCCTTAGATGCATACTAGCCCGCGGCTTGTCCCCATGTCATCCTTTGCGTATACCTTGATGTCCACTTCCCTTGGCTCAACTCCGTTGTTCTTTGTCCAGCGGGCCCTCAGATGCACCATCCTTCACCGACTTAAGGACCTAAGCACCAGGATGAGATCTCCCACATGTGTATTCCACCAAGTCCTACATGACTTAAACACACATCAAACCAATATGAAATCCTAACTTAAACATATTGACATACACATCAAAACCTATGATCGTATCGATCAAACTTGGGCCGATTGCACCAACATGGATGTCCTACTTCGTCGAGGTGACTGAGGGGATGATGGCGAGTTAGTAAACCCCGATCGAACCCCTAGGTTTACATTGCGTTGCACCAAAAGAAGACACCTGACATCCTCCTCTCCCTCTAGGGTTTAAGAAAAGGGGCAAGAAGCGAAAAGCCAAAAGCAAGGAAGAGAGAAAGCCAGGAGGCAGTAGGGGGACGATGAACACATGACGACATGAGATTCTACTTTCCTTCATCCAATGAATGAAGGGGTTGAAATAGAGAAGACGAAGCTAGAGAGAGCAAGCGAGGTGAGAGTAGAGCATTAGCCTTTGGGATTGCACCCTGTAGAAGATGAAGAAGATGAGGATTTGGGATCACATCGACAGAGGAAGGCTTTTTGGACTGACAAAGATGAAGGTTTGTGGGTTTGGTTATTGAGCAATGAAAATAGGTTATGAAGGTGTGAACATAGGTTTTCGCACTTTCTTGCATGATTTTTTAGCCAGAAAAAAGACAACAGTCTAATGTTTATTTGCAACGGTTTAAAACCGTTGTCTTATTATCAAAATAACAACGATTTTATGCATCATTGTCCCAACCATTATTAAAGATAAAAAAAATCTCTCTAAACGATAACGGTTTGGAAAACCATTGTGAAATCCATTATAATTTATAAAAATCATTGCGTTAAAGACAATGAATAGTGTAAAATTGTTGTCTTTGATGCTAAGTGTTTGCTAATAGACAACAGTTTTAATAAAAATTATTGTCTTTTGCAAAATTCACAACGGTTTAAGCCAAAAATCGTTGTAAACATATCGTTGTTAAAGCTCATTTTTCATGTAGTGGGTCCATCTAATGATGAATCATCATGGAATTCGGATGGACTCTAGAATTCTTGAAAGGATTGCTCAATACCTTGCATGCTTTTGTAGTCAAAATATTGACGATCCATCTAATCCTAACTATAGTATCGAGGTGAGTCAAGTATAAGCTGTTGTGGCCAGAAGTACTCATGCTGCTCAGGAAATTGCTGAGGTTGGAATAAATTCTGAAGTTTTATAGGAGTGATAGTAGCTCTGTGGAATAAGTGGCATATCACAGCTGGGTGGGTCATGCTTCCACGTCCTCTACATAGGTACTCATAATCATTAACCTCTAAATCGTTGTCTTCAATCTGAGGTTGCACACCAAGGAGTGGAAATCTTGAAGACGTGGGAATGAAAAATTCCTCAAGGGTCTGTTTCTCAAATTATAACTCATTGGATCATATAAAAAAAAAATTAACAACAAAATGAGAAAATTAAAGACATGGAAAGAAATGCATAAATAAAAGCAAAGCAAATGGAAAAAAACAAGATATAGACAAAAATAAAGAAAAAAGTATTTAGACTAGCTTATATGTTTATTAACAATGTTAGTTGATGTCCTATGTATTGTTTTTATCTTAATCTCCATGTTGATGTCTTTTTAGAGATCCTAATGATGCATTGGTGTTTGTCCTACAGAAGCGCACCAGAGTGCTTCCTCCTTTTGTCATCCAGTGTCATTAGATAAGCAAGGTAACTTAGGATGTCTGGTTTAGCATGACATACCTGTGTCACTCAGGTTGCCCTAGTCATACGATCCTAAATTATACAAGTCATCTAACACGAGATAGGGATAAACCCATTAAGTCCTGTTAGCTAACCTCTTGAAAAGGGTTGCCCTCCATTTCGAGACAATACCTGAGACATCCGATTAGAACAACATACCAATGTCACTCAGGCTGCGCCGGTCATACGATCTTGGACACTCCCTCAATGTGATGATCAAACTCTCATAACTACATGTATTCATCATTCACACATTACACAAACATAGAGTAGGTGTAATACATATAAAACAAAACATGGACATTTCATTGTATAAGAAAATGCATCAATACATAGTTTATACAATATCATCACATTGTAGCTATCTCCTATATCCTAGATTTGGAGATCTAATCCATTGCAAAAGAGATACAATAAGAAGACGATAAAGAATAGCACCTACAACCCAAAACCTAGGGAGAAAAGGGAAGAGGATGCTTATCGTGGTGTCGCTGGACTTCTTGAAGCGTCTCCTTGCTCCAGAGGTGGACGGATGGGCGAGGATGAAGGCTCTAGGGTTTCTCCTAGAGGGGAAAACACTTCTCCAAGCCAAGAGGTGGAGCCCCAAAGCCAAAGTGTCCCTTCTCAATGGAGAAGTGCCCCCCTTTTATACGGGGTGCACTCGGGAGAGGCACAACCCGACCGTGCTACCTAGAGGATGGAACACAACTTGAATACGTGGTCGTGTTAGATGGCACGACCCCGCCATGCTCTTCTCGGCAATGTTGGCACGACCTAGGCATGATCGTGCCTGGGTGGCATGGTTTGGGCATGCCCATGGCCAGAAGGAGAAGGCACAACCCTGCAGTGGTAGCCTGCATGACTGTGCTTGGGGGCACGGCCGAATCTGGAATATCGGCACGGGTCATGCTTGGGGTCATAGTCTATTGAGGCAATCGACCCAAGAATGATCCGGAAGATCATGGTTTTGATGTGTATGTGCCAATATGTTTAAGGTTAGGGTGTTGTGTTGTATTTGATATGTGTGATTGAGTTTGCAGGACTTGGAGAATCACATGTGGAGAACATATTCGAGGGACGAGAGCCGAGGGAGGAGGACTCCAAGGGCAAGCCGGGAAGTGGACTTCAAGGGCACACGTGAAGAGTGGCATGGAGGCAAGCCAAGGGAAGGCTTGTGTGCGCATTCGAGGGACGATAGCCAGAGGAAGAAGACTTCAAGGGGCAAGCCAAGGGAGCATACCTGAAAACATACGTGAAGGAGAGTGTTCGGAGTGAATGTAAGTGAGTGTAGAGGCTGGGCAGTCGACTGGTAGAAAGCCAGTCGACTGCCAAAACTCACAGAAAGTTTTCAGCCTCAGACCAGTCGACTGGTCATCCCCAAAAACTAGCGTTGGCTAGTCGTTGGCTGGCATTTAAAGCTAGGCCAGTCGACTGCCCCAGGGGCAGTCGACTGGTGCGGGGCTGGACAGATTGCGAAGTTGTCCTGTTCTCTTATTTAAAGGGGACTTTTTGGCACGTGAATGGTACAGTTTCTTACTGTACTAAAGTGCTGCTAGTGCCCCGATTAATCAGATCTTCTTCTCGCTTCTTGTTGCATCTTGTAAAGAGGAAGAAGACGACTTTTGTAAAGGTTTCTCCATCTTGAAGGAGGTTTTCATAGTAGAGAGTGTGCAACCGCGTGGGTCCTTGGATTAGTCACCTTTCGGGGTAGATACCAAGTAAAATCTTCTGAGTTAGCATTGTTCTCTTGTTTTTCATATATTTTTGTTTGTATTGTGCTAACCTCCTTGTAGAGAAAACATCAAAAAAAGTGTTGTTCACCCCCCTCTAGCAACGCACTCGATCTAACAATTGGTATCAGAGCCGGTTCTCTTCGGGAGAACTCACCGTCGACCGGAGTACAACAAAATGGCGTTTCAAGAGGGTTATAGCACCGCAAGGCCTCCTTTCTTCGATGGAAACGACTTCGCCTACTGGAAAGGTAGAATGCAATATTACCTAATGAATGACATTGAGAACTGGATACGTGTTGTAAATGGATTCGATGCACCTGTCGACGAAAGAGGAGAGCCACTACCAATGAGATCTTGGCCGAAGGAAGTCATGAAGAAGGCGCAAGCAAATGCGAAGGCCACCACCACACTTTAATGCGAACTTTCAAAGGAACAACTCAACAAGGTGGGGCCTTTCAAGAGCGCCAAGGAATTATGGGAGAAACTCGTCGAACTCAATGAAGGGTCCAACGAGTCAAGAAGGGCAAAGAAGAATTTACTAGTTGCCCAACTACAATCACTCTCCATGAAGACCAACGAGACCGTGAGCCAATTACATGGGAGAGTCAAGGAGATCATAAACAAACTACATGTAATTGGTGAGAAAGTGGAAAACTGAGATCTCGTGAGGTATGTTCTACAATCCTTCTCGAGAACTACATTGTGGGCATCAATGGTTGATGCCTACAAAGTATCAAGGGATCTTTCAATGGTAAAGTTAGACGATTTGTTTTGTGAATTTGAATTACATGAGCAAGCTAACATCTCTTCTAAAGAAAAAGGTGTAGCATTTGTTGTAGAGAAGGAAAGGAAAAAGAAGAAGGAGAAGAAGAAGGTCGTATATTCATCATCATCCGACTCGGAGGAGTTAAGCACTTCTATGGATAGCGACCAAGAAGCATTCATGGTAAGGAAAATGTGTAAAGCGTTTAAGAGTTTTTCTAACAAGTCTTATGCTAGGAAAGGTTCAAAGAGTAAGAGCAAAGGGAAGGAGATAATTTGCTACAACTGTCACCAAGAGGGACACATGAAGAATGAGTATCCCCAACTAAAGAGAAGAGAAGAGAAGAAGGAGGAAAAGAAGAGGGGTGACAAGAAGAGATCAAAAGGAAAAGAGAAGAGTGCCACCAACCTCACGGCCACTTGGGATGATCCATCATCCTCGGAGGAGGAAGAGGAGCAAGTGTCCCACTTTGCACTTATGGGAGTGGACCATTTGGAGTCATCCGATGATGAGAGAAGCTCAAGTAGTGAAGATGAAAGTGGCTCATCATCATCATCATCCGAATCCGAGGTGTCGGTAAGTGAGATATATAGTCTACCATCCTCTACTCTTGTCAAGATCATTTCTAGTACAAATATGGATTTGGCTAAAGCTAGAAGAAGAATTAAGGACTTAAAGGATGAAGTTGCCATGCTTAAAGTAGAATCTACAAAACTTAAGGAAGATTTGCATGCTTTTTCTACCATGTCAAGTGATACATGTCTTGAAAATGAAAATAGGAAACTAAGGAAAAAGGTAGAGGACCTCACAAAGGCACTTAGGAAATTTCAAGTGGCTCTAGTAACCTTGACATGATAATAAATAGCCAAAGAGCCGTTTACAACAAGGCCGGGTTAGGTTATAGGCCAAAGACCAAGGAAGTTGCATTTGTTTCACTTATGGGTAGAAATGGGGCCTCTAGGAGACTAAGTGTTAAGGGAAATGTCAAAAAGGCTTGGGTACCAAAGAAGTTTTTAAATGATACTTGTGGAACTAAAAGTTGGGTACCAAAAGATTGTATTTTCCATGTTGTATAGGTAAAAGTACTCAAGGATGCCTCAAACATGTGGATAGTAGATAGTGGGTGCTCAAGACATATGACCGGAGATGTGAGCAAGTTCACCACTATTAGCTACCTAAGAGAAGGGACCGTTTCCTTTGGAAATAGTGGGAAACTCAAAATAATTGGTAGGGGCACCATTGAGGTATCTCTTATAATCTCTATCCACAAAGTGCTTTTGATTAAAGATATGAAATTTAATTTACTTAGTGTAAGTCAATTGTGTGATGCGGGCTATAGGGTTGAATTTCATTCTAGAAAATGTCTAATTAAACAAAATGGGTTGGAAAATATCTTGCTAGAAGGGTATAGAGAGGCTAACCTTTACTATCTTGATCTTGCTTATGCTTCTAACAATTTTCCTAAGTGTCTCATGTCTAAAGAAGAAGAAAGATGGTTGTGGCACCGAAGACTTGGCCATATCAACATGAGGAGCATTGCAAGAGTGACAAAGGAGGAGTTGGTGAAGGGGCTCCCTATGATCAAGTATGAGAAGACCAAGATGTGTGATGCATTCCAAGAGGGTAAGCAATCAAAATCATCACACAAAGGAAAAACCTTAACTAGCACTACTTTACCTTTATAGCTATTACATATTGATCTCTTTGATTGCCATAGCACTCCTTCACTAGTAGGGAGTAAGTATTGTTTAGTTATTGTAGATGACTTTTCTAGATTTACTTGGGTGTTCTTTATGAAACATAAGGATGATACTTTAGAGATCTTTATAGGGTTTAATAAGAGGGTTGAAAATGAGAAACATCTCAAAATCAACCGCATTAGGAGTGACCATGGTGGGGAGTTCCAAAACTCAAACTTCTCACAACTTTGTGTAGAAAATGGGTATAAGCATGAATTTTCATGCCCATGGACTCCTCAATAAAATGGTGTAGTAGAAAGGAGAAATAGGACACTTCAAGAGGCCGTTAGGACTATGCTTAATGCATATTCCCTTCCTAGTTATTTTTGGGCCGAAGCGGTAAATACCGCTTGTTACATTCAAAATCGGGTTTTAGTACATAGGTTCTTAGGTAAAACCCCATTTGAGTTATGGAATGGGAGAATCCCACAAGTCCATTACTTTAGGGTATTTGGATGTAAGGTCTACATTATAAACACCAAGGATGACCTAAGGAAGTTTGAATCTAAAGCCGATGAGGAAATTTTGGTTGGTTACTCATCCACTAGTAGGGGTTATAGAGTTTACAACAAAAGGACCAAGGTAATTGAGGAATCTTCAAATGTTGATTTTGATGTATCTACCAACACTTGCCCTAGGAAAGCCTCAATTGATAAGGACATAGAGGAAAGTCAACCCCTTGCCCAAAGATTCCAAGACTCACATTTGGAGGGCAATTATCAAGGGGGAGGGAGAAGTACACTAGAGGATGAGGGCCATGTAGTAAATGAACCCATAACCTCTAGGCCCTTAAGGCATCACCAAGATCACCCTATTGACCAAATAGTGGGTGATATCACTCAAGGGTAAGGACTAGGTCTACTTTAGGGAACAAAGTAGTCAAATTGCCTTGATTTCTCAATTAGAACCTAAATCTATTGATGAGGCATTAGGTGATGCATATTGGGTTTTAGCTATGCAAGAAGAATTAAATCAATTTGAAAGAAGTGAAGTTTGGGAGTTGGTTCCTAGACCCAATGATTGCACCATTGTCACCACTAGATGGGTCTTTAGGAACAAGCTAGATGATCAAGGCAAAATTACTAGGAATAAGGCTAGATTGGTAGCTAGGGGGTTCAATCAAGTTGAGGGACTAGACTATGATGAAACATATGCCCCCGTAGCTAGATTAGAGTCCATTAGAGTTTTACTAGCCAATGCCGCTCACATGGGTTTCACACTTCACCAAATGGATGTGAAGTCGACATTCCTTAATGGGTTCATTAAGGAAGAGGTCTATGTAGAACAACCCCCTGGTTTGAAGACCCAAACTATCCTAGACATGTCTACAAATTGAGAAAAGCCTTGTATGGATTGAAACAGGCTCCCCGGGCTTGGTATGAAAGACTTTCTTCATTTCTAGTGTCTAAGGGTTTTAGGAGAGGAACAATTGACCCAACTTTGTTCCTAAAATCTAAGGATAATGACATATTTGTTGCCCAAGTGTATGTAGATGATATTATCTTTGGGTCAACAAATAGTGATTTTCTACATGAGTTCATCAAGTGTATGGAAGATTAATTTGAGATGAGTCTTGTAGGAGAGTTAACCTTCTTCTTAGGTCTTCAAATTAAGCAAACAAATGAAGGGACACATGTATTTCAAACTAAGTATGCTAGGGAAATGCTAAAGAAATTTGGATTAGAAAATACTAAGGTAGCATCTACCCCTATAGGAACAAATGTGAAAATGGATAGTGATGTTGAAGGGAAAATGGTAGACTTAAAATAATATAGGAGTATGATTGGTAGTCTATTGTACCTAACCGCTAGTAGACCCGACATACTATTTGCGGTAGGTATGTGTGCAAGGTACCAATTGTTAGTAATATGAGAGAAGTGTCCTAAGGCAATCGACTTATGATTGTAAACATTTATTCTAATAAATGATAATTCACTATTTGAGTATACATGTTTATGTATTTGATTGAGATCTTAAACTCATCTACTGAATGTCCGCAATACAATTCACAGCATAAGAGAATTTGTGATGGGATCACAACTAGTGATTATCTCTAAATGTGCAATTGTGAAGTATTGAAATTATCCCTAGTCGATGAATTGATAAAAACGGACACTATCAATTCTGTTGAGACTAGCATGGGTTATTCTCTAATCAGCTGATTCTCACTGGCTGGTGACATTGGGATGTCCGGAGATAAACATGGATGCTAGTTAAGGGAACTAGTTCATTGGAGTGACTAGCTGTAAGACTTCATATGGGAATCTACATGTAGATATGTCAATGAAGTTCTTACTGCAGCTTAAGTGCGATGTTCCTTTGACTTGCGGTGTTCAAGTCATCTTGGTCATGGAGGCTTATACTTTAACATCTTAAGCAAGCATCTCCAAGGAGGTGTGGACCCAGGATGATTGGGTATAAGCCGAAGTGCCCGAAGATGTTTGAACAGCCTATAAAGGATTCACCACTCCTTGCGAGGAGATGTATACCCAGGCCTATCGTCGGATTGTTACTCAAAACCTCTGGCCAGAGTATATCATGTTTAGAGTGCGAGTCTCTTAAATACATGAGAGTAATTAGAAATCCAACGGACGAGAAAGACACTACTTGGGCTAGGTGTGACGTAGTCAGTCTAGTGGGGACTGACACAAACAGACCATGTCCTGAACCAAGTGGGTATAAGGTGGTGAAGGGAATGGGGCACGATTCATTAGAGCTGCTGAAGGGTTTCAGAATTACTTCTGAGGTCAAACCGTTGATCTTTCGATTAATTGGGGGTCATGATGTACTACTAGGTGCCACTCATGATCGTTCTATAATTAGTTGATTATAGACGGCCAACATAAATCGAAAGCCTATTTAGTCACACGCACTACGAGTAATCCGAGGGATTTAAAACGAGTTGAAAATTGGATTTTCTGATCAAGAGAAATAAGTCGAATCTGTGTTAATCAGAGGCGCAACGGAAACTTAAAATGGCTAAGTCTTTTGAAGGCTTAATGGGCGAATTAAATGAGTTTAATTCGCGATGGAATTGGCTTGGTTTGGCCGGCCAAAGAGGGTGTCCACCCTCTTGGTTTGGCCGGCCATTAAAAGGGGAATAAACCAATTTAATTGGTTTAATTAATAAAATAAATCTAGCGCGATTTGTTTTATAAATTATGGATAAATAAATTTGTATAAAGAAATTTATATAAATAAATTTATAGAAATTTATTTCTTTTTGGGAAATTAAAATAATCCGTGGAGTGGTTTATTTTAATTTTATAAAATCAATTATGAATTGATTTTTCCATTAAAAGAAAAATTTATAAATTTCTTATAAAATTTATTCCATAATTAAAGAAGAGAATAATTTGTTTTATTATAAAGTTAGTTATAATAAAACTAGGCATAACGGAATTATTCATAAGAAAATTTATAAGATAAATTTCTTATGAAAATTAATTCCGTTAATTCCGTTAAAGAGGAGACTTAGCAAGGGAGAGGTTACTATATAAAGGAACCAAAGGCTAGCCTTCAATTCCAATCAATTAAGTTGATTAAGAGTTAATCCTCTCCCTCTCTCTCTCTTATTCTCTTCCTCCCTTTTCCCCTTCTCAACCCTAGGGCCGGCGCCCCTTGAGGCAACTAGGGCCAGCGCCCCTTCATCCACCTAGGGCCGGCGCACTTCTTCCCTTAGGGTTGGTTGCCGTGAGCTATCAAGGAGAAGGAGAAGCCAAGACAAGAAGAAGAAGACGCGGATCACAACTCCTCTCTTCCCGGAATTTAGATTCCGTTTCTTGTTGGTGAGTTTCCATTCATTTCTCTTGTTCTTCTAGTTGTGCCTTTAGAGAATCTAGTAGTTCTCGTCGGCACAAAACTCGTGACTTTGCGAAGTCATCCCGAAGAGAACTCGGCGTGGACGCGAATAGAGGCGAAGCTTCCAAGGGACGCTACGGTTAGATCTCGTCCCTTACTTCGAGTTACGCGAGGTACTTAGTAAATTAGTTTACTTTTCCGTAAAGTTTTAATTTATGATTATGTCCACACACCATAAGGTTGCATGCTAGATACGTGGTTAAAATAATTTAGGAAATTATTTTATGCCAATTCTTCCGCTGCACGTAAAAATTTAAAATTTTACGAACCCGTATCCTTGTCGACATGCACCCGGTCCCAACACCAATCATGTGCCAAAGAGTCTCATTTGGTGGTAGTAAAGAGGATCCTAAGGTATGTTAAAGGTACTCTCAATGTCGGACTTTGATATCCTAGAACCCCAAATATTGACCTTATTGGATACACCGATTCGGACTATGCGGGGTGTAAACTAGATAGGAAGAGTACTAGTGGAGGATGTCAATTCCTTGCGTCTTCTTTAGTTAGTTTGAGTAGTAGGAAATAACCATGTGTTGCCCTATCAACAACGGAAGCCGAATATGTGGCAATGGGTGGTTGTGTATCCCAACTACTTTGGATCATGTATACTTTAGAGGATTATGAGTTACATTATTCCAAGGTCAAAGTCTTGTGTGATAATGTAAGTACAATCAATTTGAATAAGAATCCGGTTCACCATTCTAGAACAAAACATATTGAAGTGAAGCATCACTTCATTAGGGACCATGTGGCAAGGGGGGACATAGAATTACACTATGTTGAGTCAAAGTCAAACCTTGCAGACATTTTTACCAAGCCTCTTCTCGAATCAGAGTTTACATCCTTAAGAAGAGGCCTTGGTATGTGTTTTGTAGAGGGATACGATGAACCTTGGAGTAATACAATAGGAAGGTGGTGTTTGATCCATTAAGATGATACAATTGGTTCACTTGTGCTTGTGACATAGTGTTGAATCATTAAATGTATCAAATTTATTGAAAATAGACCAACCATGGGGAAAACAGGTGTTTAATTAATGGACATCTTGTCCAAAGATCATGGTTGGATATTTTAAACATTTAAAAATCATTTTATGTCTTATATGTTTTGCTATAAGCTTAGAAGATATATGATTGCAAAGTTAGGTTGAAAGATTAATACAAACTTAATGGTTTTCAAGAATTTTGAACTTTAGTCAAAAGTCAAGCATGTTTGAAATTTTACATGAACTGATATTTTTCCTTGATAGAGTATATTATATCAAACATGTCTGTAAACTTTTACAATTTTTGGAATTTTCTGGAATTTTTGGGAGGTTTTTGAAATTCGGCTCAGAAGTTGAAAATTGGGACTGACAGAGTATCAGTCGACTGCTATTTTGGCCAATCGACTAATACGGCTGAACTCAGATTCTGAAATTTTTTCAGAAACGAGAAGTTCTCTCATTTGATGCCATGGGTGAGTATTATTTAGGGCAATCATTTTGATGGTGTCAAAGGGGAGAATGGGTGGTTTAAGTTAGATTTTTAGCTTAAATTTTTGATTTACTCTTGGTTTATGATGAAAATTGAAAATGGGAGAAGACATGGGTTAAGGGGGAGGCTCCTCTTGGTTTTTACTATGTCTTGTTTTTCAATTGCTATTGTTATTTACTGTTGTTGACTGGTATTTTCTCCCTAACTTAAACATATTGCCACACATCAAAAAGGGGGAGATTGTTGAGGCAATCGACCCAAGAATGATCGGGAAGATTATGGTTTAGGGTGTTTAAGGTTAGGGTGTTGTGTTGTATTTGATATGTGTGATTGAATTTACAGGACTTGGAGAATCACACGTGGAGAACATATCCGAGGGACGAGAGCCGAGCGAGGAGGACTCCAAGGGCAAGTCGGGAAGTGGACTTCAAGGGCACACGTGAAGGGTGGCATGGAGGCAAGCCAAGGGAAGGCTTGTGTGCGCATCCGAGGGACGATAGCCAGAGAAAGAAGACTTCAAGGGGCAAGCCAAGGGAGCATACCTGAAGGCATACGTGAAGGAGAGTGCTCGGAGTGAATGTAAGTGAGTGTAGAGGCTGGGCAGTCGACTGCTAGAAAGTCAGTCGACTGCCAAAACTCACAGAAAGTTTTCAGCCTCGGACCAGTCGACTGCCCCAGGGGCAGTCGACTGGTCATCCCCAAAAAACTAGCCGTTGGCTGGCATTTAAAGCTAGGCCAGTCGACTGCCCCAGAGGCAGTTGACTGGTGCGTGGCTGGACAGCTTGCGAAATTGTCCTGTTCTCTTATTTAAAGGGGACTTTTTGGCACGTGAACGGTACAGTTTCTTACTGTACCAAAGTGCTGCTAGTGCTCCGATTGATCAGATCTTCCTCTCGCTTCTCATTGCATCTTGTAAAGAGGAAGAAGACGACTTTTGTAAAGGTTTTTCCACCTTGAAGGAGGTTTTCATAGTGGAGAGTGTGCAACCGCGTGAATCCTTGGATTAGTCACCTTTCGGGGTGGATACCAAGTAAAATCTTCTAAGTTAGCATTGTTTCTTGTTTTTCATATATTTTTGTTTGTATTGTGCTAACCTCCTTGTAGAGAAAACATCAAAAAAAGTGCTATTCACCCCCCTCTCTAGCAACGCACTCGATCTAACATAGTCCACCCATGGGAACTATAGGGGTGTGCCTCCGAGGCCATGGCTTGTCTTGTTGCATCCTTCGGCTCTTGTCTTGCTCCTTTTCTGCATTATTTTAGCTCTAAATCACTCCCTGAAAGCAAAATATGAGAGAAAAGTAAATCTCCAAGTTAGAAATAGAAAATATGTTGATTAAGTGTTAAAGATGGTACAATTATGTAGATTTGAGATAGAAAAACTAAATAAATGAGCATTAATACTAGTATAAAAACATATCAAATATATGCTGATCAACATAGAAGCGAGGGGTGGTGAGTCCTGACTCAAACTCTATGGGTATAGCTGATAAATAAATGCATGGTGTAAATAAAGTAAATCAAGAAGGTAGAAACAAAGTATACAGTTACCAGAATAAGAGCATAATCAAATGCATGAACATACCTAATAATCCATATAACTGTGGGGGCATAATCAGAAATCTCCATACCAAATCAATAAGCTGCTCATACTATTGAGCAGATCCATATCAAATAATAAATGCAAATTAAATCCATATAGGTATCTCACTCAAATATAACAATCATAGCTCAAATAAGCAAGATGCATCATATGCAAATAATGCAATGATATGTGTCACCCCTACACACCAATCTAACAAGCATCACATCACATCTGTGTGGTCGACTGGGCAAGGGTTGTCATAACTGTACGTATTCACACCTCTGAGTGGCTGAGTGGACAGGATGCCGAGAGAATCACCTCAATCCCTAGGAGAATCACATCAATCCCAAACCCCAGGAAAAGGGAGAGCACAACCACTTTATATCAAAAACCTAAGGAGGAGTGTCCCTTTACTCCAGGAACAAGGAGTGTACCTCTAACCCCAAGACCAAGGGGGGGGGGTGTGACCTCTAACCCGATGGTTTACCTAACCCTCGTAAATAACAGAGGAGTGTCACTGTCGGCTACAACTCCAACAACTACCACTAACCCTGAGTGGTTAAGTGAAGCACAACATGATGGTTGCTCACACTGTGACAACTACTGCTACTCTGAGTGGTTGAGTAGACAGACCTCTATATGACTGATGACGGACTTAACCACAAGGAAGTCGATAACCGTCAACATGCGACAATGCAATATAGTACATGATACCAATATACGTAAATCCAATCAAGTCAACCATCAAGCAACCAATCAGAACACGTATCAAATTAAAACCATAATAAATAAACATGCAATTAATCTACTGGGTAAGGTATATCTAATGCCAACCAAATCCTAAATAAATTACATGATAGTTATAGAGTATACACATACAAGCGGTGCTCTTTTAAATAAGAAATCAAGAGTTGAGAATGTATAATTGAAAATTTAGATTTTAACTCAAAAGTCAAGCATAGAAAAAGTATCAAGCAAGAAAATAAGTAGAATAGATCTAAGATAAATAATCCTATTCATATAACAAAATAACCATACATTTAAAGGTAAATGGAGCTATAAAATCAAGTAGGAAGTACCCACCTCAAATGAAGAACGTGTCCAAATAAATCTCCCAAGATCAACCGTGCGAGTCCAACGTCAAGGTCCTCTATTAAGGACATAGTTTAGTTATTTATATGATCAATAATACGCTAAACTAAATAATAATTTATATTAGGATAAACCCTAATGATCTTAACATGCCTCAATTAACAATCTATTCCGATTAGTTTAACTCATCGAGGTTAGGTTTTACTTTTTAGTAGTCCGAAACATGCTAACCCACTACTAAACCAATTCGAGCCAATCACTAAATCAAAACCTAACCAATGTAAGCATTAATTCCAAGAGAAAAGTATCATGCGGCACAACACTAATCACACTAAATTAAACTACCCTAAATTCTAGTAGAGCAATTAACTATCAATTATCCAAACCCAAACTACAATTGATCAAACCACACACTCAAATCAGATTAACAAACTAGCCCATCCATGATCGATCAAACAACCAATTCAAAATCACTTACACAAGATCAAACCACACCCATATACTCTCCACTGCCACAAACACCAAAACAACTCACACAGAACTCACAGTGCCAATTGAAACAAGCATGATTAATTGGCTATAAAACTAAAGCAAAAAAAAACACATCCCTTCACTGATCATACAAAACAAGATTACAAGAATCCACACTAACACTTAATTCCATCATCAATTCCGACAGAAAATGTTTCAAATATAACCCTAGCTATACGCCCTTACCTAGATCGACGTAGGCAAGGATCCCACTTAGCTCTGGTCCAACAAACTATTCCCGCCCATGGTCGGAGAGTGGCCGATAAGGAAATCGCAGTACGAGATTAGGTGGTTGGCTAGAGCTCCAACATAGGGATGACAATTTCCTCTAAATCTGACGGAGGATCCGATATCCGACCTGAATGGAGGAGGATATGGAGAGACTATAGATACTCGATATCCAAGTCGAATATCTAATTAAATTATATATATATATATATATATATATATATATATATATATATATATATTTCCCCAAAACACATTAACAATTTATGTTGATATTAGGAATATGTTATATAGATGTTTAATTTATTTTTAAAATTATAGATATATATTTTGTAAATATGATATTAATTTTAATTATTTTTGTTGAATGATATAGTTGGATTGATAAAAGAAAAATTATTAGTATACAAGATATCCGATCCTTTAATGGGTATGGGTATTCGGATGGATATCCGATACCCAATGGGTATGAGTATTCGAATGGATATCCGATACCCAATGGGTATGGGTACAAAAGATATAGAATCTAACCCAAACCTGACCCATTGTCATCCCCACTCCGGCAGCTTGATCCCACGAAGAGGCTGCAATCGAAACAAAGGGCACTAGTAGGACCTCTCTGGCTACAATCTTCACATTGTAGGTGGTGGCGCTGGCGCAAACAGAGAAGGAGAAGTGAGAGGGTAGAGGTCGTCAGCTTTGGTGACGAGGTGGTGGTCAGCTAAGGTGGTCGGCGTCGATCAAGTTGGGGGGGGGGTATCTCACGAGAAAGGCTATCATGTGCAACATTGGCAGTTTGCGTAGCGTGCTTTGTGACGCCAAAGAGGAGAAGGAGGGATTTGTAAGTGGGGTTACTTTTGCAGTTTAACCCTCCAAATTCAGCTAATCCAAAACATGCCCTTAATTTTTAGGGATTATTATATTTTTTCCCTTCTAAATTTCTATATTTTAACAGAAAGACTTCTAGAAAGGTAAGGTAAAATTTGGCTAGTTTATAACTACTACAATCAGAAATATCAGAACTTTTTAAAGGTCTTAATACTCCTGTGATGCTAAAACTACAAACGAGATGCTAAAACATGACCTAGATGAGAATGCCACAAATAAAAAGCAGAAGATGAATGATTCAAACGAAAAGATGATAAATTCACACTCGAGGCTACAACATCTAGTACTTTGAGTTGATTCAAAACATTGAGTCCTCCTTGATTATGGCCTGTCCCAATCAACTTCTAAGATCGTGGGTCCTAAACATAATAATTATATGAAGAAAAAAAGACTTGGTATCCAGATTCACATAATTGACTAAAAGAAATAAGATTTAAAGTAAGACTCAGAATATAATAAATATCAGTGAGAGATAAACCAGATGTAACAATAGAACCAAAGCTTATTAATGGCATAGGAGTATCATCAACAGTCACAATAAATATAGATGAACTGAAAGAAAAGGAAACAAAAAATGATAAATTAGGTGACATATATGATAGGCACCAGAGTCCAAAACCCACAAGGATGAAGATATACTTGAAATACCATATGATGACAAACCTATATTAGAGAAAGCTGATATGACAGAAGGTTATGAAATAAAGAACTGTCGAAACTGCTCAAACATATACAGATCAGGTTTTTGTTGATGATATTGTTGCTCCAGTGGTTTACCTTTGTTCAACAATAATGAACATTGAGACTTCCAATGTCCTTTTTTTTGCAATAAGCACAATAATATCTAGAAACCTTCGAAGTCGACCTATTTGATTATGAGTCGGAGCCATCAAGAAACTTGCAATAATGGCAAATCAGAATCAAATCCACAAATACATGCATATATGGATGGAGATCGGAGAGAGGATGAAGGTCATAGCCCAAAGGGCAAAAACATCGCAGGAATCAAAGATACCAACCAGTTCAGGATCCACCACCATGGCGCCATATGTAAGGAGGAGGATCATTATGGAATATAGAAAAGAGTTATATCAGGTATAATTGACATCTTGCAAGCAGGAGAAAAGGAAAAAGATTAAGGGGACTTCTATTTTGCTCTTTGTGGCTTTGACGCTATCAATCGTTATTGCAGAAAGTCTACAAACATGTCCAACAAATCTTGAGGTTGCATGCGATGGTGGTTGCTTGAAACGAGAACTCTTCCCAAGAATTTCAAAGATCAAATACAAAGGTGGTTCTTTAATCGAACTATCAAAATCATGAAGATGAAGACTCTGATACCATGTAAGAATTAAAAAGAGGAAAAGGATACTATATTAGAATGGTGTGGATGAATAATAATAAATCTTATTCATTGATTTTTATCTCTAAGGACAATACATATGTAAGTACCCCAAGTTGGTTTTGATGTGATCAACTGATTTATGTTAGGTCCTGGTGTGCTTTGTCCCTATGTCTAAGTGTACAAGAACTTAGGAGCGCAGGAAGTCGAGCGAAAGATGCAGCGGTCAAGAAGGATGGCACGAAAAGGGAGCCGACGGGCTCGGTGGAAGAGTACGCCGGCGGAGAGAAAAGGATGCGCGCGACGTCCAAGGGACGAGAAGCCGAGAGGAAGGACGCTCGAGGGGCGAAAGGCCGGTGTCGGGTTTGGGTGAGCCTAACTCCGATTGGCTAGAAATCATCCAAGAAGATCGAAAGACGGGCTGGAGAATGGTTAGCAGGTGCTGACCAAAATAGCCACTGTAGGGCACCCATGAGCATACGGGCACCTGGGTTGTCGGGCGCCTGAGCACTAAGTGCTCGAGCACTCGGGCGCCCCTATGCTATCAGGCGCCCGAGAGGCTAATTCTAGCCGTTTACGAACATTGCTTTCTGGATAAGCGTCAGGCCACGTGTCAGGTGCCCAAGAACTCCCGGGCGCCCTACAACTGCCACATCAGCAAATGGATAATTCCTACCGAGGCTATAAAAAGATCCCTGAAGCTCAACTTCATTCATCCAATGTATTCCAAGCATTAGCAAACAAGTTTAGTGTAATTCTTCTTTCTTTTTCTGAGCTTTTCATGTGTAAGAGGCTTCTCCGCCCGAAGGAGTTATATTCAGGAGAATCGAGTCATATTCAACCTTGGATTAGCAACCTCCCCGGTTACAAATCAAGTAAATCTGGTTGCCTCTTTATTTATAGTTTGCTTAATTTGTTTATGTTATTTGTGTTCTAACATACATCTTTGTTAAGTCGAAACAAAAGATTGAGTTTCCTTTTTCAGGGGCAATTCATCCACCCCCTCTTGTCGACCTTCGATCACCCTCAATTGGTCTCAGAGCAAGGACGCTCCAGAAGGACTAACCGCTGTTTGAAGCAACAACAAAATGGTCGGACCAGTCATCTACCCGCGGGGGGAGTTCGCGAGTTGGAAGTGCAAAATGCAGATTTTTTTTTTCAAAACTGATTTTGATTTAATTTTAATAATGAAAAATGGTTTTGTAGCTCTGAAGGACGTCGACAACAAACCTAAAGACGAAAGTCAATGGACTAAGAAGGAACAGGCTGACTTTGTGGCGAACAAAAAGTAGAATACAATCTGCTGACTGTCCTCCCTACACAAGAAGTCAACCAAGTCGGGAACTACCGATCGACGAAGGAACATTGGGAAAAGTTCCTTGAACACCATGAAGGTACCTTCGAAGCCAAATTATCAAAAAGAGATCTACTTCGAAATCAACTCAGTAACCTTCGACTGAAAGAAGGAGAGTCAGTAGCACAATTTCACGTTAAGCTGAAGGAGCTGATGACAGAACTTAACAATCTCGGAGAATCGGTAAGCAATCGGTATGCACAAAGGTATGCATTGAACGCCTTTTCGAGAACCCCTAACTGGATCTCAATAATCGACGTCTACTACATCCCTAAGGACCTTGAGGTAAGTACCTTAGTGGAATTTTTTCCACCTTAGAATTCACGAACCCATATGTGCAGGAAAAAGAAAACCAATCAACATCGCCCTAGGCACGAGAAGGATCCAACATGAAGAGGATTCTTCAGAAAATGATTAGAACACAGCATATATGGTAAGGAAGTTGTCCAAGTATTTTAAAACTAAAAAATTTAATAAGGTGCAAGGTAAGAAGTAAAGGAAGATCCGATGTTACTGTTAGGTCCAAAAGGAATTTAGATATCTCCACAATGGCATAATATTGTCCACTTTGGGCCTAAGCCCTCATGGTTTTGCTCTTGGGCTCTCCCCAAAAGGCCTCATGCCAATGGAGATACCATATTCCTTATAAACCAATTATCTTCTCATGTGTTTATCAATGTGGGACTAAGTTTGCACCTTGCAACCTCTAACAAACCCCCCCTCAAACAAAGGACCACATGCCCCCACCACAAACGGAAATACTTTCCGTTTAGATGTCTGATCCACCAGGACATTCTGCCCCTTGGTCAACCTGACCTACTAGGACCACCTAGTCGCAACTAGAACTGGTCCTCTTTGATCAAGACACGGGAGCCCACATATCCTTTATTTAAGGCTTAACGCACATGGTTAGATCTGGATGAGCAACCTAGCTCTGATACCATTTGTTAGGACCAAAAGGAATTTAGCTATCTCCACAATGACATAATATTATCCACTTTGGGCCTAAGCCCTCATGGTTTTGCTCTTGGGCTCTCCCCAAAAGGCCTCATGCCAATAGAGATACCATATTCCTTATAAACTAATTATCTTCCCATGTGTTTATCAATGTGGGACTAAGTTTGCACCTTGCAACCTCTAACAGTTACAACTGTTGGTGCAGGTAGCACCTAAGTCAAACCTGGGTTTTGATAATGGCAAAGGGTTCAAGAGTTAAGATGTTATTGTTGGTGCAGACAGCACCCAAGTCGAACCTGTGTTTTGATAATGGCAAAGGGTTCAAAAGTTAAGAGGTAATGTTTATCTAACATGCTCATTAAGTGTGCAGGATACAAAGCCCTAGCGAAGGACTGCTAGGCACCTGGCGAAGGAATGCCAGGATACAAAGCCCTAGTGAAGGACTGCTAGGCACCTGGCGAAGGAATGCCAGGATACAAAGCCCTAGCGAAGGACTGCTAGACACCTGGCGAAGGAATGCCAGGACAGGAAGACCTGGCGAAGGACTGCTGGGCACCAGGCGAAGGATTGCTTGGTACTGAAGACCTGGCGAAGGACTGCTGGGCAAAAGTCCAACCAGACGAGCCGGTTGGCAACAGGTAAATTCTCTTGAGAGGAGTAGGTGAGGACGCATTCCCCGTCGAGGGAACAGTAGGCGTCGGTTCGACCTAGGGCTCCATTTTGGAGACCCAAAGTCAGAACCAAGACAGCTATGGCTGTAAGACACACTAACATTATCGCTTTATTTTGTTTTGGACTAACCCTAGATGCAGGACCGAAGGAACGTGTTTCTGCAGCTCAGAATGCCCAAAGGAGAGAGGCAAGCAGCTGAACAGGGCGCCCCCAGTGTCTCGGGTGGCCCTAGTGCCCAGGGCGCCCCGGGCTTGAGGCAACGAAGTGGATAAAGATCATCCAGCCGAGAAGCCCGCTGAAAGAGTCAACCAGGGCGCCACCAGCGTCCCGGGCGCCCCCAGCGTCCCGGGCGCCCCCACAGTCAACTCTCAGCCCTATTTGAGTGGGATAAGGGCTGACCGAGAGTTACTCGGATCGGGTGACACGTGGGGGGGGGGTGCCCCCAACGTTCCGGGCGCCCCAGGAGGCTATAAAAAGCCCCTCGACCCCAAGGCTTCAACAATCACTACTTCAAACGCCAATGCACTCTTCTACTCAAACGCTTTGCTCCGAAAGCCTCCCAACTCGAGATACAAGCGCCGACGACGTCCCTCTGCTCTGAGATACATTCCACAACGGACGTCGGTAACGAAGAGCTGTCCTTTTGTGTTTACTGTACTGCAATTGTAATATTTGTTTATAAACTATTTTGCACACATATAGAATTGCCCGCAGTAAACGATCAACGACCGTGGGCCTTGGAGTAGGAGCCTACCGCGACTCCGAACCAAGTAAAATCTTGGTGTTTGCGTTCTGGTTTTCATTTTAATTTTTCCGCTGCGTATTCTCTTTTTCAATCCGAAACGTTTTATGATATTCACCCCCCCTCTATCGTTTCTCTCGATCCAACAAGTCGTATCAGAGCGGGGAAGCTCAAATTTGGTGCAACCACCAGTTTGAGAATTTTTCGAATTTTTCTTCGACTTATTTTTTTTCTTCTTTTTTTTTCAAATTTTTATCGTTAATCGAGACCGGTGCAACACCCCTCGATAATTATTTTTCTTTATCCCGCACTACTAATCCAAGACCAAGTCTTGGGACAGAGTTTTCTTTTCTTTTCTCTCTTTTTCAGATAAATTCCTTAATGGCCATGCAAAAGGTTTCAGTACCGCAAGACAACCGCTCTTCAGTTGGGAGGACTTCTCCTACTGGAAGAGCAGAATGGAGGTCCACCTGAAAACTCAGGTGGACATGTGGATAATCATCCAGTCCGGACTAGAAATACCAAGGAACGCTGACGGAGTACAACAGTCTTACACTGAATGGGACACTGCACTCAAAAAGAAAATAGAAGCCGATGCCAAAGCAACCCAAACACTCCAATGCGGCCTAACCAAACAGGAGCTGAACCGGGTGGGTCCATTCAACAACGCCAAAGAACTCTGGGGTAAGCTGATCGAACTACACGAAGGAACCTCCGACACCTGAATTAGCAAGAGGGACCTTCTGCTGAACAAGCTGTACACCATCAAGATGAACGACGGCGAATCAGCAGCTCAGCTCCACGCCAGAATTCAGGAGTTGATGAACGGTCTACACACCATTGGTCACAAGGTAGAAAACCGTGACCTAATAAGGTATGCCCTTAACGCTTTCCCAAGAAACACCTTGTGGGCATCTATGGTAGATGCTTACAAAGTTTCTAGGGATCTTTCCAAAAATCAAGTTAGATGAACTTTTTTCTGAACTTGAATTACATGAGTAGACTAACTGCAATCTGGCCGAGAAAGGCATTGCCTTTGTTGCAGGTAAAGCTGGAAAGACAATCAAGAAGAAGCCTCAACCTGCACCCGAGTCTGATTCAGATTCAGACTCAGAAGACAGTGAGGGAAATCAGCCTAAGTTGGTTCGGCTAGCCCGAGACTATTACAAAGAGCTAAAAAACTAGACCAACAGAAGGAAAGACAGCCGAAGAAAGGAAGAACCAGCTGAACCCTCAAATGACAAGAACAAACCAAACGTGACCTGTTATGAGTGCAAGAAGAAGGGTCACTACAAGACGGAGTGTCCGAATCTAAAGGAGACCAAGAAGAGGAAGAAAGCACTCCAAGAAACATGAGACGAATCTTCCTCAGAAGAAGAAGAAGAGACACCCCAGTCAAACTTACTAGCCCTGACTGCCTCCGAAGAACTCGAGACCGAGTCAGAATCAGAGCAGGACGATGAAAAACTCACGTTTTCAGAAAATGGTGAAATCACTGTAAGTGGGTTTTCTAGATTACAATTATGTGAATTAATTTCTTATCTTTCTCGAGACTTGGCGAAAGCCAAAATCCGAGTCGAGTCACTCAGACAGGAAGTAAAACTCCTGGAAGAGGGGGTAGACTCTGAACCCTTAACTGAGAAGGTTCAAGAAGGAACCTCTGCTCAAATTGAAAAACTTGAATCAGAGAACTCTTTCTTGAAAACTCAAGTTAAGGATCTTAGAGCTGCCTTAGAACGATTCACTTCTGGTTCCAAGGGTCTTGACATGATTCTTGGAAAACAGAAGTCGGTTCTAAATCGATCCGGGTTAGGCTACCGAACCATGTCTAGACAAAGATCCTACTATGCTGTACTGAACCAGTCCAGACCTAAAGTTTAGGCATGGGTACCCAACCTGTGCCTGAACAAACAAACTGGATCAAATCAGTATTGGATCCCCAAGGACAAGATCCATATCTTGCCGAACCATTACCGCGGCTTTAGTCCAGGGGGAGCCAAACTAAAAACAATTTGTATAATTAAATAAAATTCCTTTCTTGCTTGAAAATTGCATGATTGCTTGTTTATTTAATTTCTGCAATTTACCATGCTTAGACTTAGGAATGGTTAGTTAAGGACTGAACCAACTTAACTGGAATTTGAACAACATAGTATTGGGTGGCGGTGAGATGATAGTACGTTAGGGAAGCCAATTCTAATAAGGTCAAGTATACTCTACTTGGTCTCTTTAGACTGGTGAAACTAGCCGAAGCTACCGATCCAAGACCCAAACTAGTTAGACCAGATTTTGTCAAAAAGTAGTTTTGAAAATGAAATTTCATTAAAAGGCTTTGTCAAGGAAAGGGTTGATGATCCAATAAGGCTACGACCAAAGAAGGCCTAGTGCCTCGCCAAGACCTAGAAGCCGATTTTTGAAATTCAAATTCAAATTATTCTTTGTCAAATTCGAATCTAACACAAATTTTCAGTTAATTGTAGATTCAAACATCTTTTTTTCAAAATCAACTGTTTTCAAAATTAATTCAATTTTTTTTAAAATAAATCATAATTTTTCAAAATAATTCTATCTACCAAAACCTGTCTCACAAAACCCATAAGGCAAACGTGATTGATAACCCTAGATTTGGATGAGACAAACTAGGCTGTGAAAATCAATTTAAGCTATTCCTGATTCTAATTGGATCCAAATCAACATAACTATTTATGTGTAGGAACATAAAGATTTGGACAAATGGATGTTGGATAGCGGTTGCTCCAGACACATGACTGGGGATAAATTGAAATTCATCAAACTCAAGCTCAAAAACCTAGGCTCAGTAGCATTTGGCAACAATGCTACACTCAAAGTGATTGGGTCAGGTAATATTGAACTTAAATCTGACTTTGTTATTAAGAAAGTTCTTTTGGTTGAAAATTTTAAATTTAACTTGCTTAGTATAAGTCAATTATGTGATTCTGGATATATAGTTACTTTTAACAATTCTAACTGCCTGATTAGAAAACTGCAAGACTCAGAAATCATGCTTAAGGGCACTAGGAAAAATAATGTTTACACTATAAACCTACCTCTAGTACCTAAATGCATGTTAACTCAGTTAGAACAATCAAACCTCTGGCATAGGAGATTAGGTCACACTAACCTGAGAATTATTTCAAAAATCACCCAACTTGGCCTAATTAAAGGTATTCCTAAAATTAAGAACCATGAAAATATAATATGTGAATCATGTAATCAAGGTAAACAAACCAGGTCTAATCACAAACTAATTCAATCTGATCTAACTCAAACCACACTTGAGCTCCTGCACCTTGACCTATTTGATTCACATGGAGCCAAGTCACTAAGCGGAAACCGATACTGCTTAGTAATAGTTGATGATTACTCTAGGTTTACTTGGGTTAGGTTTCTAAAAACCAAAGATGAAACCCTGAACCTGTTCAATGACTTTTGTAAGTTAATTGAAAATCAAAACGATACTAAAATCAAAAGACTTAGGAGTGACCATGGGGGAGAGTTTGAAAATCAACGATTTGAGGAATTTTGTAAGGCAAATGGGTATATACACGAATTTTCGTGTCCTAGAACCCCCAGCAAAATGGGATAGTCGAAAGAAAAAATAGAACCCTACAGGAAGCCGCTAGGGCTATGCTCAATGAATTCAACTTACCTAACCAATATTGGGCAGAAGCAATTAGTACGGCTTGCTACATCCAAAATAGGGTACTAATTAACAAACGACACAATAAAACACCCTATGAATTATACTACCATAGACTTCCAAACCTACACTACCTAAGGGTCTTTGGGTGCAAAATTCATATCCTAAACACCAAGGACTATCTAGGTAAGTTCCAATCTAAGTCAACCCCAGGCATCTTCTTAGGATACTCAACAACAAGTAGTGCCTATAGGGTTTACAACAAACAAACTAAGAAAATTGAAGAAACAACCAATCTAATATTTGATGAAGAAATTAAGTCAAAATCTGATAATTCAGATCTAACTTCATCAAATACTGATCAAGAAGATAATGAACAAGCTGTTGAATCTTTAATTGAACCCATAAATGAACTAACTATTGAACTAACTAATGAGCCAATTGAACCAACTATTGAACCAATAATTGAACCAACTCAAATAGTTGAATCAAATAGTGAACCAAATCGACCAGCCGGACCTGAGGCTGAACCAAGTTCTAGAAAAACCAAGAAACCCAGACTCAGTCACCCAACCGATCAAATTGTGGGTGATCCAACTCTAGGAGTCAGAACTAGGTCTTCCTATAGAAATCTTAGTCAGATAGCAATGATTTCAAAAATTGAACCTAAGACTATAGAGGAAGCTCTACCTGATCCTGATTAGATCATAGCTATGCAAGAAGAGTTAGCCCAATTTGAGAGAAACCAAGTCTGGGAACTAGTACCTAAACCTGAGGGCAAATCCGTCATTGACACTAAGTGGGTTTTTAGGAATAAGTTAAATGATCAAGGAGAGATAGTCAGAAATAAAGCCCGCTTAGTAGCGAAAGGATTCAGCCAAGTAGAAGGGTTAGATTATGACGAAACCTATGCCCCGGTAGCTAGACTTGAGTCCATTAGGATGTTATTAGCCTTTGCATCCCATAAAGGATTTAAATTATACCAAATGGATGTAAAGTCAGCTTTTCTAAATGGATTCATTAAGGAAGAGGTTTTTGTAGGACAACCCCCTGGGTTTGAGGACTTAGAAAGATCTGACCATGTTTACAAACTCACTAAAGCACTTTATGGACTAAAACAAGCATCTAGGGCCTGGTATAAACGCTTATCAACTTACCTAATTTCTAAAGAATTTAAACAAGGACAAATCGATTCAACCCTATTTATTAAAACCCTAGGAAAAGAAATCTTTATTGCCCAAATCTACGTCGACGACATAATCTTTGGGTCCACCAACTCAAATTTTTTAAAAGAATTCGTTAAAATAATGGAAAATGAATTTGAAATGAGCTTAGTTGGTGAGCTCAACTTTTTTCTAGGATTACAGATTAAACAAACTAGGGATGGAAACTATGTCCATCAATCCAAATATGCTAAAGAACTAATAAAGAAATTTAAAATGGATAACTCTAAAAGCATAAGTACCCCCATGGCCACCAACATAAAAATAGATAGTGACCCTGATGGTAAACCAGTAGACCTCAAACTCTATAGAAGTATGATTGGAAGTCTACTATACCTTACAGCCAGCAGACCTGATATCCTTTTTGCTGTAGGTATGTGTGCTAGATACCAAACCTGTGCTAAGGAAACACACTTAGCAGCCCTAAAAAGAGTATTAAGATATGTTAAGGGCACCCTAAATGTAGGGATTTGGTATCCTAGGACTTCAACCTTTAACTTGTTAGGATACTCGGATTCTGACTACGCTGGTTGTAAATTAGATAGAAAGAGCACAAGTGGAAGCTGCCAACTGTTAGGAAATTGTCTAGTAAGTTGGTGCAGCAGAAAACAACACTGTGTAGCTCTATCCACAACTGAAGCTGAGTATGTTGCTTTAGGAGAGTGTGTAGCACAACTACTATGGATGATGCACACTCTTAAGGACTTTCAGCTTAACTACACCCATACTCAAGTCTTCATTGATAATATAAGCTCAATTAATCTAACTAAGAACCCAATCCAACATTCTAGAACTAAACACATAGAAGTTAAACACCACTTTGTAAGAGATCATGTAGCCAGGGGTGAAATAGTCCTTAAGCATGTAGACTCTAAGTCTAACTTAGCTGACATATTCACCAAACCCCTACCTGAGTCTGAGTTCAGCTCACTAAGAAGGCAGTTAGGATTATGCTTAGTAGAATAGGTTAACTCTACTTTTGGTTTTGTTACTGCATTACTTGATTTGAAAATCAGTTTCTAAAAGAATTTTAAAACTGCTTTACTTAATTTCAAAATCAAATTTTACTTAGTTTGAAAAATCATTTTTTGACTTAGTTTTATTTTAAAACTACCCCCTTCAAAACTAGGACTTTTTCGCAAATGGACTTAGCCTAGGCCCTAACCCTAGAACTGCATGCACCTATAGATTTAGAAGCCAGCATCTCACAAGCACCTTAGGGTACTTTTGACTGATAACCTAGAATGGGTTGAGATGCTTAGGTCTTTGCCTTAATTCAAGATGTAGATTAGTGCATCTGCAGTAATTGGGGCACTAAATACAAATTAAACAGCAATCAGGTTAAGTGTCAAGTTTAGAAAATCTAACTTGAACAGAACACTTAACTTGACTAACCCTAGCGAAAACTACTGTTTATAACAGTTAGTAAGTAGCTAATTGGGTTAGACAGGACCCTACAGAGATAATTGAAATTGCTTTGGTTCAGTTTATATCTTGAATTGGTTCAGTACAACATGTATTCTGTTATATACTTATGTAGTTTATTTTGCCTTGTTTTTGATATATGGTAAAGGGGGAGAGATAGGAAAGGAGAGAAGCTTTAAAATTTTGTTTAAATTTTTTGCTTAAGCTAAGTTTTTTCAAAACTTTATCCTTTCTTCAAAAAGCTTAAGCTAAGTTTTTTCAAAACTGTTTTCAATACTTAAGCTAAGTTTTTTCAAAACTTTATCCTTTCATCAAAAAGCTTAAGCTAAGTTTTTTTCAAAACTATTTTCAATACTTAAGCTAAGTTTTTTTTTAAAACTGTTTTCAATACTTAAGCTAAGTTTTTTTTAAAAGCTGTTTTCAATATTTAAGCTAAGTTTTTTCAAAGCGGTTTTCAATATTTAAGCTAAGTCTGTTAAAAACTGCTTTCAAAGTACTTAAGCTAATTTTTTTTTTCTAAAGCTATTTTTAAAATACTTAAGTTAGTTTTTCTCAAAACTGGTTCAAAAGTACTTGATCAAAATAGTTTTCAAAATTGATTCTAAGTACTTGACCCAAGCAGTTTTCAAAAGTATTTTCTAAGTACTTAAGCTATATTAAAAATTCTCTAAGTACTTATTTCTAAACTTCTCTAATAGAAATGTTTCTAAGTATAAAGCCTCTAAAAGTACTAAAGAGATTGAAAATTATTTAGAAAATTCTCTAAATTATTGACTGGAAATTTTTTTCCAAAGTACTCAACCAAAATTGGTTTAAGTTTTCTAAAAACTTCTTTTGAAAAAATGTTCTAAGTTTCTGAAAAATAAATTCCATCATGTTGACTTAGAAATTTTTTCAAAACCCCACGAACCTTTGAAAACCCTAGGGGGAGATTCTTCCAGGGGAAGGGAACTAAAACTATTATATCAAATGACTTGATTAACTTAACTTTTTGAATCGGGTTGCCATAAATCAAAAAGGGGGAGATTGTTGGTGCAGATAGCACCCAAGTCGAACCTGTGTTTTGATAATGGCAAAGGGTTCAAAAGTTAAGAGGTAATGTTTATCTAACATGCTCATTAAGTGTGCAGATACAAAACCCTAGCGAAGGATTGCTAGGCACTTGGCGAAGGAATGCCAGGATACAAAGCCCTAGCAAAGGACTGCTAGGTACCTGGCGAAGGAATGCCAGGAACAAAGCCCTAGCGAAGGACTGCTAGGCACCTGGCGAAGGAATGCCAGGATACAAAGCCCTAGCGAAGGACTGCTAGGCACCTGGCGAAGGAATGCCAGTATACAAAGCCCTAGTGAAGGACTGCTAGGCACCTGGCGAAGGAATGCCAGGACACGAAGACCTGCCGAAGGACTGCTGGGCACCAGGCGAAGGATTGCTTGGTACTGAAGACCTGGCGAAGGACTACTGGGCAAAAGTCCAACCGAAGGAGCCGGTTGGCAACAGGTAAATTCTCCTGAGAGAAGTAGGTGAGGACGCGTTCCCCGTCGAGGGAACAGTAGGCATCGGTTCGACCTAGGGCTCCATTTTGGAGACCCAAAGTCAGAACCAAGACAGCTACGACTGTAAGACACACTAACATTATCGCTTTATGTTGTTTTGGACTAACCCTGGATGCAGGACCGAAGGAACGTGTTTCTGCAGCTCAGAATGCCCAAAGGAGAGAGTTAAGCAGCTGAGCAGGGCGTCCCCAGTGTCCCGAGCGCCCCCATGGCCAATACAAAACAAGTTAAGCAAAGAAGTGCTTCGGTAACTCACTGGGCGGGGCGCCCCCATGCTCCCGGGCGCCCCCCAGTGCCCAGGGCACCCCGGGCTTGAGCCAACGAAGCAGATAAAGATCATCCAGCCTAGAAGCCCGCTGAAAGAGTCAACCAGGGCCCCCCACAGTCAACTCTCAGCCCTATTCGAGTGGGATAAGGGTTGACCGAGAGTTGCTCGGATCGGGTGACACGTGGGGGGGGGGGGGGGCGCCCCCAACATTTCGGGTGCCCCAGGAGGCTATAAAAAGCCCCTCGACCCCAAGGCTTCAACAATCACTGCTTCAAATGCCAATACGCTCTTCTACTCAAACGCTTTACTCCGGAAACCTCCCAACTCGAGATACAAGCGCCGACGACGTCCCTCTGCTCTGAGATACATTCCACAACGGACATCGGTAACGAAGTGCTGTCCTTTTAAGGTTACTGTACTACAATTGTAATATTTGTTTGTAAACCATTTTGTGCACATATAGAATTGCCCGCAGTAAACGGTCAACGACCGTGGGCCTTAGAGTAGGAGCTGACCGCAACTCCGAACCAAGTAAAATCTTGGTGTTTGCGTTCTGGTTTTCGTTTTAATTTTTCTGCTGCGTATTCTCTTTTTCAATCCGAATACGTTTTACGATATTCACCCCCTCTATCGTTTCTCTCGATCCAACAGTTATTGTTATCTAATGTGTTTACTAAGTGTGCAGGAAAGAAGCCCTAGGAACACTAGGCAAGAAGTCCTGGCAAAGGGCTGGGCAAAGAAGACCTAATCAAGGGGCTGGGCACCGAAGACCTGCTCGGAAGGTGGGCACTAAGTCTGGTCGAGGACTGGGCACGAAGTCCTGGTCAGGTTGATCGGGCAAAAGTCCAATCGGAGGAGCCGGTTGACAAAAGGTAAATTCTCCTGAGAGGAGTAGGTGAGGACGCGTTCCCCGTCGAGGGAACAGTAGGCGTCGGTTTAACCTAGGGTTCCATTTGGGAGACCCGAAGTCAGAACCAAGACAGCTACGACTATAAAAATGGACTAATATTCTTGCCTTGTTTGTTGTGGAACTAACCTTGGATGTGTTAGTGATATGAGAGAAGTGTCCTAAGGCAATCGCCTTATGATGTAAACATTTATATTAATAAATGATAATTCACTATTTGAGTATACATGTTTTGTGTATTTGATTAGGATCTTAAACTCATCTACTGATTGTCCGCAATGCAACTCACAGCATAAGAGAATTTGTGATGGGATCACAACTAGTGATTATCTCTAATGTGCAATTGTGAAGTATTGAAATTATCCCTAGTCGATGAATTGATAAAAACGGACACTATCAATTCTGTTGAGACTAGCATGGGTTATTCTCTAATCAGCTGATTTCATTGGCTGGTGACATTGGGATGTCCAGAGATAAACATGGATGCTAGTTAAGGGAACTAGTTCATTGGAGTGACTAGCTGTAAGACTTCATATGGTTATCTATAAAGATATGTCAATGAAGTTCTTACTGCAGCTTAAGTGCGATGTTCCTTTGACTTGCGGTGTTCAAGTCATCTTGGTCATGGAGATTTATACTTTAACATCTTAAGCAAGCATCTCCAAGGAGGTATGGACCCAGGATGATTGGGTATAAGCCGAAGTGCCCGAAGATGTTTGAATAGCCTACAAAGGATTCACCACTCCTTGCGAGGAGATGTATACCCAGGCCTATCGTCGGATTGTTACTCAAAACCTCTGGCCAGAGTATATCATGTTAAGAGTACGAGTCTCTTAAATACATGAGAGTAATTAGAAATCCAAAGGACAAGAAAGACATTACTTGGGCTAGGTGTGACGTAGTCAGCCTAGTGGGGACTGACACAAATAGACCGTGTCCTGAACCAAGTGGGTATAAGATGGTGAAGGGAATGGGGCACGACTCATTAGAGCTGCTGAAGGGTTTCAGAATAATTTCTTCTGAGGTCAAACCGTTGATCTTTCGATTAATTGGGGGTCATGATGTACTACTAGGTGCCACTCATGACCGTTCTATAATTGGTTAATTATAAACGGCCAACATAAATCGAAAGCCTATTTAGTCACACGCACTACGGGTAATCCGAGGGATTTAAAACGAGTTGAAAATTGGATTTTCCGATCAAGAGAAATAAGTCGAATCTGAGTTAATCAGAGGCGCAATGGAAGCTAAAAATGGCTAAGTCTTTTGAAGGCTTTTTGGGCGAATTAAATTAGTTTAATTCGCGTTGGTTCGGCTCGGTTTGGGCCGGCCAAAGAGGGTGCCAACCCTCCTTGGTTGGCCGGCCATTAAAAGGTAGAAAAACCAATTTAATTGGTTTAATTAATAAAATGAATCTAGTGCGATTTATTTTATAAATTATGGATAAATAAATTTGTATAAAGAAATTTATATAAATAAATTTGTAGAAATTTATTCTTTTATGGAAGTTAAAATAATCCATGAATTGGTTTATTTTAATTTTATAAAATTAATTATGAATTGATTTTTTCATAATAAGAAAGTTTATAAATTCCTTATAAAATTTATTCCATAATTTAAAGAGAAGAAGAATTTGTTTTATTATAAATTAGTTATAATAAGACTCGGCTTAAACGGAACAATTAATAAGAGAATTTATAAGATAAATTTCTTGTAACTAATTCCGTTAATTCCGTTAAGAGGGAGACTTAGCAAAGGAGTTGCTACTATATAAAGGAACCAAAGGCAAGCCCTTATTACGCATTACTAATTGAGATTAGTAACTTCCTCTCTCCCTCTCTCTTATTCTCTTCTCCCTCTCCTTTCCCTTAGGGCCGGCGCCCTTCTTGGAGAATTAGGGCTGACTCCCACCTTCCTTGCTAGGGCCGGCACACCCTATCAAGTCCAAGCAAGGTTGCCGTGAGCTTCAAGAAGAGGGAGAAACGAAACAAGAAGAAGAAGAAGCGGATAGCGACTCCTCTCTTCCCGGAATTCGATTCCGTTTTCTTGGTGGTTAGTTTCCCTTTCCTCTCTTGATCTTTCTTGTTGTGCCTATAGAGAATCTAGTAGTTCTCGTCGGCACAAAACTCGTGACTTTGCGAAGTCATCCCGAAGAGAACTCGACGTGGACGCGAATAGAGGCGGAGCTTCCAAGGGACGCTACGGTTGGATCTCGTCCCTTACTTCGAGTTACGAAAGGTACTTAGTAAATTAGTTTACTTTTCCGCAAAGTTTTATTTTATGATTAAGTCAACACATCATAAGGTTGCATGCTAGATACGTGGTTAAAATAATTTAGGAAATTATTTTATGCTAATTCTTCCGCTGCACGTAAAAATTTAAAATTTTACGAACCCGTATCCTTGTCAACATGCACCCGGTCCCAATAGGATGCAAGGACCGAAGGAGTGTGTTTCTGTAGCTCAGAACGCCCCAAAGGAGAGGGGCATGCAGCTGGGCTAGGCGCCCGGGAGGTCCGGGCGGCCGGGAGGTCCCGGGCGCCCGGGAGGTCCCGGGCGCCCAAGGTCAAAGCCAAACAAGCAGTTAAGCAAGAATCACTTCGAACAACACTCGGCTAGGCGCCCGGGAGGTCCCGGGCGCCCAAGGTCAAAGCCAAAGAGTAGTCGAAGCAAAATCAACCACGAAGCCAGCGGACCAGGTCAAGCTGGGCGCCCGGGAGGTCCCGTGTGCCGCAGTCAGCTACGAGGCCGATTCTGAAGGGATAAGCGCTGACCAAGCTGCGGATGAGGTTTCTCCGATCTGAAGGCACGTGTCAGGCGCCCCTGGCGAATCAGGCGCCCCCAGGAGCACTATAAAAGGGGCTCGACCCCTAGGCTTCAACAACACAACTTTCCAACGTCTCTATGCTTTTCGTTCAAGCGCTCTGCTCCGGCAAACTCTGATCTCGACATTCCAGCGCCGACGACGACCCGCTGCTCCAAAGTGCGATCCACACCGGCCGTCGGTAACGAAAAGTGTACTCGTTTATTTACTGCACTACTATTGTATCAAAATTTTGTAAATCTTTGCGCTATTATAGAATTGCCCGCAGTAAATGGTCAAGGACCGTAGTCCTTGGAGTAGGAGCCGACCGCGACTCCAAACCAAGTAAAAAATACTTGTGTTCCTCGTGTTTGTTTTTAATTCCGCTGCATATTTTCTCTTAAGTCTTATCCGAAAAAGTTTTCCTGATATTCACCCCCCCCTCTATCGTGTTTCTCGATCCAACAACATCTGCAACGAAGAAGGACACGTGAAGAAAAACTGCCCCAAGGCGAAGAACAAAGGAAAAGGGGCACAACAGACAAAAACACACAATCTAAAGGCGACTTGGGGTGGATCTTCATCGGAAGACTCTGATCTTGAGGAACATGCTAGACTTACTCTGATGGCTTCATACCAAGAAGATGATAGCATCGATGAAGGGGGAGCCACCTAAGAGGACAACAGCGACGAAGTGGGAACTTCGGACTTCAAAATGGGTATGGTAAATGAGGTAAGTTTTCTACCTCCTGATCAGTTATATTTTGGAATAAAGAAAATGATGAAATCCTTGTGTAAATTATAAACAAAAAATAATGATTTGAAAAAATAATTATCATCTTCTTTCCCACTAGAAATGTATGATAAATTAAAATTTGAAAATGAAAATTTGAAGATGCAAATTGAAAATTTGAAGATTCAAATTGAAAATTTGAAAAACAACTATTCATGTTCAAGAAATTCAAATTTTAAATATCATGGAAAACTTACTTAGTATTACAGATTTCATGGAAAAATTCAGTACTCAGGCGATCCTGTGCTATCAGGTGCTTGAGAGGCTAATTCTAACTGTTTGCGAACGCTGCTTTCTAGATAAGCGTCAGTCCACGTGTCAAGCGCCCAAAAGTTCTCTGGAACCCTACAACTGCCATGTCAGCAAACGGATAATCCTACCGGGGCTATAAATAGACCCCTGAAGCTCAGTTTCATTCATCCAATGCATTCCAAGCATTAACAAACAAGTTTAGTGTAATTCTTCTTTCTTTTTCTAAGCTTTCCATGTGTAAGAGGCTTTTCCGCCCAAAAGAGTTATATTTAGGAGAATCGAGTCATATTCAGCCTTGGATTAGTAACCTCCCCGGTTGCAAACCAAGTAAATCCGATTACCTCTTTATTTATAGTTTGCTTAATTTGTTTATGTTATTTGTGTTCTAACTTACATCTTGTTAAGTCAAAACAAAAGATTGAGTTTTCTTTTTCAGGGGTAATTCACCCCCTCTTACCGACCTTCGATCACCCTCAACATATATATAGGATATAAAAGTACTTAGTCAATTGACCCATTAATAAATAACAAATTATTAGAATAATTATAAAAAAATTTATTCTAATAATTATAATAGAATTTATTCTAATAATTATAACTCTAACAATACCCACTTACATTTAGTGGAAGATACTAGTGCTACTACTCACATAAATGTTATTATGCAGGGTTGTCACCGGAGTAGTCTTCCGCTTGATGGTGAAAGATACATCTATATGAAGAATGGAAAGATGTTTGAAGATGTTTGAACATCTTAAGCAAGCATCTCTAAGGAGGTGTGGACCCAGGATGGTTGGGTATAAGTCGAAGTGCCCGAAGATGTTTGAACAGCCTACAAAGGATTCACCACTCCTTGCGAGGAGATGTATACCCAAGGCCTATCGTCGGATTGTTACTCGAAGCCTCTGGCCAGAGCATCACATGTTCAGAGTATGAATCTCTCAGAAACATGAGAGTAACTAGAATCCGTAGGACGAGAAAAACATTGCTTGGGCTAGGTGTGACGTAGTCAGCCTAGTGGGGACTGACACACATAGACCGTGTCCTGAACCAAGTGGGTATAAGATGGTGAAGGGAATGGGGCACGATTCATTATAGCTGCTGAAGGGTTTCAGAATAATTTCTGAGGTCAACCGTTGATCTTTCGATTAATTGGGGATCATGATGTACTACTAGGTGCCACTCATGATCATTCTATAATTGGTTAATTATAGACGGCCAACATAAATCGAAAGCCTATTTAGTCACACGCACTACGAGTAATCCGAGGGATTTAAAACGAGTTGAAAATTGGATTTTCCGATCAAGAGAGATAAGTCGAATCTGAAGTTTTCAGAGACGCATCGGAAGCTTAAAATGGCTAAGTCATTTGAAGGCTTATTGGACGAATTAAATGAGTTTAATTCATACGGTCCTGGCTTGGGTTTGGCCGGCCAAAGAGGGTCCCCACCCTCTTTGTTTGGCCGGCCACATTAAAAGGGGAGAACCAAATTGTTTGGTTCAGATTATAAAATAAACCGAGCGTGGTTTGTTTTATAAAATTATGGATAATATATAAATTTTTATAAACCAAAATTTGGTTTATTATTTTCATGGAAATTAAAATAAACTTTGAATAGTTTATTTTATTTTATAAAATCAATTATGAATTGATTTTTCCATGATAAGAAAAATTTATATAATAAATTTCTTGTGAAAATTTATTCCATAATAAAAAGGGAGACATGGTTGTTTTTATTATAAATTAAATTATGATAAAAACTTGGCATGATGGAATAAATCATAGAAAAATTTATATGATAAATTTCTTATGAAAATTTATTCCATAAAAAGGAGACTTGGCATTGAGAGGCTACTATATAAAGGAACCAAGGCAAGGCTTGAAAATCAATCTAAGAGATCAAGGAATAAGCCCTCTCTCTCTCTCCCTCCTCTAGTGCTGCCGGCCCTAGAGGCTCTCCCTTTGTTGCCGTGAGCTTCATCCACCAAGCAGCTACCGTGAGAAGAAGAAGAAGCGGGCGCGACTCCTTCCTCCCCGGAATCTTGATTCCGTTCTTCGTTTGGTGGTTAGTCTTCCCATCTCTCTCTTGGTATTCTTGTCGTGCCTTTGGAGAATCTAGTAGTTCTTGTCGGCACGAAACTCGTGGCTTTGCGAAGTCATCCCGAAGAAAACTCGGCGTGGACGCGAATAGAGGCGGAGCTTCTAAGGGACGCTTACGGTTGGATCTCGTCCCTTCCTTCGAGTTACGCGAGATAATAAGTAAATTAGTTTACTTTCTGCAAAATTTTAAATGTATGATCATGTCTACACAATATAAGGTTGCATGCTTAGATGTGTGGTTAAATAATTTGGAAAATTATTTATGCTAAATCTTCCGCTGCACGTAATTAATTTTAAAATTACGAACCCGCATCCATGTCAACATGCACCCGGTCCCAACAGTGGTATCAGAGCCGGTTAGTGTTCGACATAATCATATAATTGGTTTGCGGAAAACTTTGTCATGATCTCAATTTTGGAAAATTTTCCAATTCTGGAAACTTTCCAATTATGATAAATTTTAGATTTAGGAATTTCTTTGGAAATCCTCATGAAATTTCACAAACTTTTGAAATATCCTAGTTTCTGAAATTTTATGATAATTGTGAAAACTTCCCATTTTGGAAACTTTCCAATTTTGGAAATTTTCTATTTTGGAAATTTTCTAATTTTGGAAATATGTAAGTTTTCTTTGTACCAGAAACTTACAAATATTCTGAAAGCCTTTTATTTTTGGAAACTTTCCATTTATGGAAAGCTCGCAATTTTGGGCACTTTCTTTCAAGAAAGTCTAGACAAATTTATGGAACATTAATTGACAATTAAATTCGAATTGGTTTTTAAATTATTAACAAAATTCTTTACTTTGGGGAGTGCCTTGGGGAGCCACCCAAATTAAAGTTAGTTGTTGTAATTTAATTTCCTATTTTGAATAAGAATTGTCAAGTTTAATTTGGCTACGCCTCGGGGAGCGGGCCAAATTAGATTTACGACAAATTTCTTTTCTTTGGGTATCTGAGCCTCGGGGAGCCACCCAAAGAAAATAATTTGTTGTAATTAATTAGTCCATAAATAAAATATGTGATCAAATCTTGGAAAATTTTGAGGTGATTCTCAAACGATAATTTCCTTATTTGATTTCTTACATATTGTTGTCTCCAAAATTAATTAGGAAAATTGTTTCCTATAGAGTTTATTTCCTTAAATAAGATTTTCATGAAAATAATATGTGGTTGAATTAAGAGAATCTGTCTCTTAATTTAATAAGATTTGATTTAGAGAAATCAAAGTCTTAAACATATTATTTCCGAAATTGATTATGACAATTTAGGAAATTGTTTCCCAAAACAATTCCTTGAATAAAGTATGAAATTGGAATAAGGAAATCCGGTTCCTAATTCAATCAATAAGACTTAATAAATTAAGTCACATACATACTTTATTAAGGAAATCGTTAGTACATGACATAAATATGTGTCATGAATGTGCTTAGAAAGAAAAGGATGAGACCCAAAACCCCTTACAAAATATTAAGGCCAACACCTTCCATTAATATGGTTAGAACCGGAGTTTTGTTTCTCGTTTGGGTTGATGGACACATCCATGCCCCGCTTGAACCTCAACATGTTCAAACTATGGAATTAGTTTATGATTAATATAGTTGGAGTCAGAGGTCAATCCTTAGTTTTGGTTGTTGGACACATCCAAGCCTGACTAAACGGTTGAATGAGCTCCAACTATATTAAAACTATTTCTTGATTAATGGGTCAGCCTTAAGCTTGGAGCATCGATTTGTTGTGTCATAGCCAAGGTCGATGTAAAGAGAGGTGCAGTTGGGTGCTATGTATATTGTTGCATACTTGTTAATGAGTTAACAACCCAATGATTTATACAAACATTCAATTAGTTGATAGCATAAAGTGATAGTTACATATATGTAATATGTAATCAGTATAATTACCTACCTTCATAGCTAAGAATAACTTGATGGCCACAACCATGGTTGTTCTTATCTATGGTTGGATATCAACCTATTTGAAAATGTTCCTACGATCTCCCGAATTGATGAAAAGGGTTATTCAATTTGAAAAATAAATAGGATTTAATTAATGTATGTTGATGCATTCTTTATCATTCTTCTCACATAAGCTCAATTTGTATTTCTAGGATAATCACTTGATCATGTCTTCTCTGAATTTACGTTCCATTTTGGACACCAATAAGTTGACTGGGCCAAACTTCATGGACTGGCTTCGAAACCTGAGGATAGTCCTCAAGGCAGAAAAGCTTGCTTATGTCCTTGAAGATCAACTTCCCAACCGTCCTTCCGAAAATACAACTCTAGACCAGTTAGTGGCCTATCAGAAACATGTGACCGATTCTGAACTTGCGAGTTGCATCATGCTAGCCGCTATGGTACCTGAGCTACAAAAGCAGCATGAGCATATGGATGCTTATACCATCATCTTCCATCTTCATGAGCTATTTGACGAGCAAGCGAGATCTGAAAGGTTCGAGGTCTCCAGACTCCTCTTCACCTCTAAGATGCAGGAAGGCACTTCTGTCTCACAGTTTGTGTTGAAGATGTTGGGGTACATTGAGCGACTAAGCACACTCGGATTTGCAATGGATCACGAACTAAGTATTGACTTAATTCTGCATTGTTTGCCCAAAAGTTATTCACAATTTGTGATGAACTATCGGATGAACAAGCTGGAGACTACCATTCCTGAGTTGCTCAACCTGCTGAAGACTGTAGAGCCTTCTGTGAAGCAGGATCAGAAGACGGTACTGTTAGTTGGTTCCTCGAAGAAAGGCTCTAAGAGGAAGGCCAAAGAACAGAATAAGGGAAAGAAGAAAAAGGCCAAAAAGACTGAAAAGACCCCAAAAGGCACTTGCCATCACTGTGGCAAGGAGGGTCACTGGCGAAGAAACTGCAAGGTTTATCTTGAGTCCTTGAAGAAGAAGGCATCCGATGCCCCATCCTCTTCAGGTATCTTCGTTATTGAATGTCACTCTATTTCCTCAACCACCTGGGTACTTGATACTGGGTGTAGCTCACATATATGTAATGACATACAGGGGCTAAGGAATAGAAGAAGACTCGTCAAGGGAGAAGCGAATTTGCGAGTTGGAAATGGAGCGAAGATTGCTGCTGTTGCCATCGGAACATATTTGCTAAAGCTCCCTACTGGACTTGTCTTAGAGTTGGATAATTGTTATTTTGTTCCTTCGTTAATAAAGAACATTGTATCTATTTCATGCTTGAATGAAAAGGGTTATCATTTAACTTTTAGTAACAATTGTTGTTACATAACTTTAAATGGAGTTCTTTATGGGACCGGAACTTTGTGCAATGGTATCTACACGTTAGATTTATCCGGTGACATTTTCAATATCGAAGTTAGCAACAAACGTGCTCGAATAGATAATCAAATAGACTCCTATACGTGGCATTGTTGTCTTGGCCATATAAGTAAGAAATGCATGACCAAATTACACCGATGTGAAATTCTAGAATCATTTGAACCCGGTTCATTTGATACATGCGAATCATGCATAAAAGGCAAGATGGCCAAATTACACTTTTCTGGAAAAGGAAACCAGTGGGAGAATTGGTTGGTCTAATACATACTGATGTATGTGGACCAATGTCAACTCTTGCACAAGGAGGCTATAGCTACTTCATTACATTTATCGATGATCACTCACGATTCGGGTATGTGTTCTTGATGAAACACAAATCTGAAGCTTTTGAGAAATTTAAAGAATTCAGAAATGAAGTAGAGAAACAGCTTAGCAAAAGTATTAAGATACTTCGATCCCATCGGGGTGGTGAATACTTAAGTCAAGAGTTTCAAGATTATCTTAGGGACAATGGGATATTGTCTTAATGGACTCCGCCGTATACACCACAGCATAATGGTGTATCTGAGAGGCGTAACCGAACCTTGATGGACATGGTTAGATCTATGATGAATCATGCAACTCTTCAAAAATCCTTTTGGGGCTATGCGCTTAAGACAGCTGTTTACTTGCTAAACAGAGTCCCGACCAAGGTTGTCTCTACTACTCCATATGAGACGTGGAATAGTAAGAAACCTCACTTAACTCACCTTAAGATATGGGGTTGTCCTGCTTATGTGAAGCGGACTGTATCAGATAAATTGGATGCTAAGTCTGATAAATGTCTATTTATTGGATACCCTAAGGAAACAAAGGGTTACCAATTCTATCATCCCTTGGAACAAAAGGTGTTTGTTTCAAGGCATGCTGTATTTCTGGAAAAAGAATTTCTTTTACAAGAAAACAGTGGGAGTAGTATTGAACTTGAAGAAGTTCAAGAAACTCCAATAGACATTACAGAGACACCTAGTCTAGACCCACAACCAATAACTCATAATGACGAGCTATCAGTTGAACCTAAAACAACACCACTTCTTCGTAGATCTGATAGGACACGCAATATTCCAGAGAGATACGGATTTCTCGTAAGTGAATCGAACGACGTGTTACTCATTAGCGATGACGAACCTATCAGTTATGATGATGTTCTGAAAAGTTCAGAAAGGGACAAATGGCTTGAAGCCATGAAGTCGGAAATGGATTCCATGTACGAAAATCAAGTATGGGACTTGGTTAACCCACCTGAAGGGATTAAGCCCATAGGGTGCAAGTGGGTTTTCAAGAAGAAAACCGACATGGAAGGTAATGTTGTTACCTTTAAGGCTAGATTAGTGGCAAAAGGATATCGTCAGAAACAAGGATTGATTATGACGAAACCTATTCGCCAGTAGCTATGCTTAAATCCATTCGGATGCTCCTGGCCATAGCAGCTCATTATGATTATGAGATATGACAAATGGATGTGAAAACAGCTTTCCTTAATGGAAACCTGCTTGAGGATGTATACATGATACAACCTGAATGTTTCACATCGGTTGATAAAACCAAAATATACAAGCTTCGACGATCCATATATGGACTGAAGCAAGCATCCAGGAGCTGGAACATCCGTTTTGATGAGACAATCAAAGAGTTTGATTTCTCACAAAATCCTGACGAACCTTGTGTATACAAGAAGGTTAGTGGGAGTACAGTCGTATTCCTAGTATTATATGTCGATGACATATTACTTATAGGAAACGATATATCAGTCTTACAGTCGGTTAAAATTTGGTTGTCCAAAACTTTTTCCATGAAAGACCTGGGAGAAGCAACCTATATCCTGGGATTAGAATCTATAGAGATAGATCAAAACGGTTGCTTGGTCTTTCGCAGTCTACATATATAGACCGAGTGCTAAAAAGGTTTAGCATGTCGGAATCCAAGAAAGGTTACCTTCCCATCAGGCATGGGATCAACCTTTCAAAGTCTATGTGTCCGCGCACAGAAGACGAGAGGATTTGCATGAATAAGATTCCTTATGCATCCGCGATAGGATCTATCATGTATGCTATGTTATGTACTAGGCCCGATGTATCGTATGCTCTGAGCGTCACAAGCAGATACCAGTCTGATCCAGGAATGGATCATTGGGCGGCTGTCAAGACAATCCTTAAGTACTTAAGAAGAACTAAGGATGTGTTCCTAATATATGGAGAAGGTGATATGGTAATACGTGGGTATACAGATGCCAGTTTCTAGACAGATAAGGATGACTCCAAATCTCAGTCCGGATACGTATTTATCTTGAATGGAGGCGCAATAAGTTGGAAAAGTTCCAAACAAGACACCATAGCGGATTCTACCACGGAAGCGTAATATATTGCAGCTTCGAAAGTAGCAAAGGAAGCAGTCTGGATCAAGAAGTTTGTCTCAGAACTTGGTGTGGTTCCAACCATTGATGAAGCAGTGTCGGTTTACTGCGACAACAATGGAGCTATTGCACAAGCAAAGGAACCAAGGTCTCATCAGCGATCCAAACATGTGCTTCGCCGCTATCATCTAATCACAGAGATTATAAGTAGGAATGATATACAAATTGAGAAAATTCCCACTGAAGGAATTTAGCGGATCCTTTAACTAAAGGTCTTGCCTCAAAGCAAGTTTGAGGGTCATGTTAGAGCCTGTGGTATTGGATACGTAGCGATTGGCATTAGGCCAAGTGGGAGTTTGTTAGTATTGGAGAGAAGTGTCCTAAGGCAATCGCCTTATGATTGTAATCATTTATTTTAATAAATGAATATTCACTATTTGAGTATACATGTTTATGTATTTGATTGAGATCTTAAACTCATTTACTGAATGTCCGCAATACAATTCACAGCATGAGAGAATTTGTGATGAATTCACAACTAGTGATTATCTCTACATGTGCAATTGTGAAGTATTGAAATTGTCCCTAGTCGATGAATTGATAAATACGGACACTATCAATTCTGTTGAGACTAGCATGGGTTATTCTCTAATCAGCTGATTCTCACTGGCTGGTGACATTGGGATGTCCGGAGATAAACATGAATGCTAGTTAAGGGAACTAGTTCATTGGAGTGACTGGCTGTAAAACTTCATATGGTAATCTACATATAGATATGTCAATGAAGTTCTTACTGCAGCTTAAGTGCGATGTTCCTTTGACTTGCGGTGTTCAAGTCATCTTGGTCATGAAGACTTATACTTTGACATCTTAAGCAAGCATCTCAAGGAGGTGTGGACCAGGATGTTGGGTATAAGCCGAAGTGCCGAAGATGTTTGAACAGCCTACAAAGGATTCACCACTCCTTGCGAGGAGATGTATACCCAAGGCCTATCGTCGGATTGTTACTCGAAGCCTCTGGCCAGAGCATCACATGTTCAGAGTATGAATCTCTCAGAAACATGAGAGTAACTAGAATCCGTAGGACGAGAAAAACATTGCTTGGGCTAGGTGTGACGTAGTCAGCCTAGTGGGGACTGACACACATAGACCGTGTCCTGAACCAAGTGGGTATAAGATGGTGAAGGGAATGGGCACGATTCATTATAGCTGCTGAAGGGTTTCAGAATTATTTCTGAGGTCAACCGTTGATCTTTCGATTAATTGGGGATCATGATGTACTACTAGGTGCCACTCATGATCGTTCTATAATTGGTTAATTATAGACGGCCAACATAAATCGAAAGCCTATTTAGTCACACGCACTAGAGTAATCCGAGGGATTTAAAACGAGTTGAAAATTGATTTTCCGATCAGAGAGATAAGTCGAATCTGAATTTTTCAGAGACGCATCGGAAGCTTAAAATGGCTAAGTCTTTTGAAGACTTATTGGACGAATTAAATGAGTTTAATTCGTATGGTCTGGCTTGGGTTTGGCCGGCCAAAGAGGGTCCCACCCTCTTTGTTTGGCCGCCACATTAAAAGGGGAGAACCAAATTGTTTGGTTCAATTATAAATAAACCGAGCGTGGTTTGTTTTATAAAATTATGGATAATATATAAATTTTTATAAACCGAAATTGGTTTATTATTTTCATGGAAATTAAAATAACTTTGAATAGTTTATTTTATTTATAAAATCAATTATGAATTGATTTTTCCATGATAAGAAAATTTATATAATAAATTTCTTGTGAAAATTTATTCCATAATAAAAGGGAGACATGGTTGTTTTTATTATAAATTAAATTATGATAAAAACTTGGCATGATGGAATAATTCATAGAAAATTTATATGATAAATTTCTTATGAAAATTTATTCCATAAAAGGAGACTTGGCGATTGAGAGGCTACTATATAAAGGAACCAAGGCAAGGCTTGGAAATTAATCTAAGAGATCAAGGAATAAGCCCTCTCTCTCCTCCTCTCTCCCTCTCCCTCCTCTAGTGCCGCCGGCCCTAGAGGACCCCTTTGCCCGTGAGCTTCACCACCAAGCAGACTGCCGAAGAAGAAGAAGAAGCGGGCGCAACTCCTTCCTTCCTCCCGGAATCTTGATTCCGTTCTTCGTTTGGTGGTTAGTCTTCCCATCTCTCTCTTGGTATTCTTGTCGTGCCTTTGGAGAATCTAGTAGTTCTTGTCGGCACGAAACTCGTGGCTTTGCGAGTCATCCCGAAGAAAACTCGCGTGGACGCGAATAGAGGCGGAGCTTCCAAGGGACGCTTACGGTTGGATCTCGTCCCTTCCTTCGAGTTACGCGAGGTATTAAGTAAATTAGTTTACTTTCTGCAAAATTTTAATGTATGATCATGTCTACACAATATAAGGTTGCATGCTTAGATGTGTGGTTAAATAATTTGGAAATTATTTATGCTAAACCTTCCGCTGCACGTAATTAATTTTAAAATTACGAACCCGCATCCATGTCAACATGCACCCGGTCCCAACAAATGGGCAGCCGGTGGCAAGAAGAAAGAAGAGACCCTTTCTCTTCTTTCTTCTCTCTTCTCTTCTCTTGGTTGGTGGTGCAAGGAAGTAGAGAGCCTTCTCTTCTTCTAGTTGTGGCCGGTGCAAACTTGAGAAGGAGAGTAAGAGAGAGCCGGCAGCAATGAGGAGTGGTGCTTGGCGTCGGCGGTGAGGAAGAGGGTGAAGGCTGGCGGGTTTGATTGGGACGAGGAAGAGATCTCTTTTTTCTTCTTCTTCTATGTCTTCATCTTCCATTCCTTTTTCTTCTCAGCTTCCATGTGGCCGGCGCACCTTGGAGCCTTGAAGTGGCCGGCGGCGCAAAGGGAGGAGAGGGAGTTTAGTCGGCCGACGGCAACCCTAATCCTAGGGTTTCGTTGCAAC
>JAGFNQ010003805.1:495413-553198 GCA_024364735.1 Boesenbergia rotunda | reverse complement strand
TAAGATCGATCTGAGGTCTGGTTATCATCAAGTCCGGGTGAAAAATGAGGACATACCCAAAACTGCTTTCCGGACGAGATACGGACATTATGATTCGTAGTGATGCCGTTTGGAGTCACTAATGCTCCGGCAATATTCATGGATCTTATGAATCGGATTTTCTCGGCATTTCTCGACAGATTTGTGATCGTCTTCATCGACGACATCCTTATTTATTCGAGGACTTCCGAAGAGCATGCGGAGCACCTGAGTATAGTATTACAGGTTCTTCAGAAAGAACAACTGTATGCTAAATTTTCTAAATGTGAGTTCTGGCTGAATCAAGTGTCATTCTTGGGACATATTATCTCCAAGGACGGAGTGATGGTCGACCCAATTAAAATTGAGGCCGTAAGTAACTGGTCCAGACCCAAGAATGCCAGTGAGGTCAGAAGTTTTCTGGGGTTAGCAGGTTATTACAGAAAATTCGTAGAGAATTTCTCTCGGATTGCAGCTCCTATGACAGCTCTGACTAAGAAGGACAAGAAATATATCTGGACCGAGGAATGTGAGAAGAGTTTCTTTGAACTGAAAAGGAGACTGACTAGCGCTCCTATATTGACTCTTCCGGAAAATGATACGGGTTTCGATATGTACAGCGACGCATCCAAACTTGGACTCGGAGCTGTACTTATGCAAAATGGGAAGGTAATTGCCTATGCCTCTAGGCAACTGATGAAGGAACATGAAAAGAATTATCCTACCCATGATTTGGAATTAGCAGCGGTGGTCTTTGTGCTGAAAACATGGAGGCATTATTTGTATGGCACTCAGTGCAAGGTCTTTACTGATCACCAGAGTCTGCGGTATTTCTTCACCCAGAAAGACCTGAACATGCGACAACGCCGATGGCTCGAGTTGGTCAAGGACTACGATTGTGAGATCCTGTACCATCCGGGAAAAGCCAATAAGGTAGCCGATGCTCTTAGTAAAAAATCATGTGCTACTTTAATATCTTTGTCGGCTTTGTCACAAACCTTAGGGAAAGAGATTATGGATTTCGGAATCGAGATTATATCGGGACAGCTTTCTACTCTACAGATTGCGCCGACATTATTTGATGGTATTCTGGAGAAGCAGAATCTTGATCCGAGTTTTCAGAGAATCAAGCAAGAGATTCTTGAAGGCAAGGACGAGGGATTCCGGATTTCCGATAGTGGAGTTTTATATCTCCGGGATCGATTATGCGTTCCCGATGACTCCGACTTACGGACGAGGATACTCGAGGAAGCCCACGGCACACCTTATGCGATGCATCCTGGGTCTACCAAGATGTATCAAGATCTGAAGGGCAAATTTTGGTGGTCCGGCATGAAGAAAGATGTAGCCCATTATATTAGCATGTGTTTGACCTGCCAGAGGGTCAAAGCAGAACACCAGAGACCTGGGGGAGTTCTGCAGCCTCTACCTATTCCCGAGTGGAAATGGGAGGACATATCTATGGATTTCATATCAAGGCTGCCTCGGACTACGAATGGATATGATAGTATATGGGTGATTGTGGACCGGCTGACCAAGTCCGCGCATTTTCTGGCTATCAGGATGACTTATTCAGTGGAGCAGTTGGCTCAACTGTACGTCAAGGAGATTGTCCGACTACACGGGGTTCCCAAGACCATCGTCTCTGACCGAGACGGTCGATTTACTTCTGATTTTTGGGGACACGTGCAGAAGGCCCTTGGCACGAAGCTGAAGTTCAGTACAGCCTTCCACCCCCAGACTGACGGGCAGACTGAACGAGTAAACCAGATACTAGAAGATATGTTGCGAGCTTGCGCCTTGGACTTCAAGGGAAGCTGGTGTCGATACCTGAGCCTGGCAGAGTTTGCTTATAATAACAGTTATCAGGCTACTATCGGGATGGCACCGTATGAAGCACTATACGGAAGGAAATGCAGATCTCCTTTATGCTGGCATGAGAGTGGTGAAAAGAGGGAGATGGGACTCCAGACTGATATTATTGATGAGACCACTCAGGCCATAAAGAATATCTGCCAAAGGATAGAGACTGCTCAGAGTCGGCAAAAGAGCTACGCTGATAAGCGACGCAAACCGCTTGAGTTCGAGGTTGGGGATTCGGTGTTCTTGAAGGTAGCCCCTATGAAAGGGGTGATGAGATTCGGAAAGAAGGGGAAACTGAGTCCGCGATACGTGGGACCCTATCAGATTTTGAGACGAGTAGGCAAGGTGGCCTACGAGCTGGAGCTACCGCCAGAAATGGCGGCTATCCACAACGTCTTCCATGTGTCGATGCTCAAGAAGTGTACCCCTGATGCGAGTTAAATGATAGAACCCCCACCAGTGCAAGAACAAGAGAGTCTTAGTTCCGAACGCCGACCGATCCAGATCCTCGATCGGGAATTTAAAAGACTAAGGAACAAGGAAATATCCTTAGTAAAGGTTCTGTGGCGGAACGAGCAGTTCGAAGAAGCCACCTGGGAACAGGAAGATACGATGCGATCAAAGTATCCGGAACTATTTTAAAGTTCGTGACGAACTTTCTATAAGAGGGGGAGGATTGTAACACCCCAAATTTGTCAATGTAAAATCATGACAATGTATGAAAATGGTTATAATGAAATGATATGAATTTCATGCAATCACATGCCATGAAATGTTATGAATACATGAAATATTATATTCATGAAATATTATTATCATGAAATATTAGTATGAAATATTATATTCATGAATATGGAATATTAAAAATATTATGAAATAATATTTTTGGAATATTATGAAATATTCTGAATTCATAAAATATTATTCATATTATGAAATTTCATGATGGGCTTGGTTTATTGGGCTTGGAAATGAATGGTGCTAAAAAGAAAGTGCAAAGTGGAGGAAGCAAGGATTGAACCTTGGACCTCCTAGTTGCACTCACCATGTCATAACCAATGAACCAAGCAGTATTTCATGTAGAAGGAGAAAGGAACATGCTTGTTAAGTGTGTAAGAGTGAAGAGACATGTCTTTTCATAAGAAAAGTATAAATAAGGGGAAGTTGGAGTAACCTCCTTCTCTTCTTTTCTTCTTCCTCTTCACTCTTCCCCATCGAGACCCTCTCCCCTCTCCTTCTCATTTTCGAAAATCAAGTCTAGGGTTCTAGCCCTAGAAAAGTTGGAAGGAAGAAGTCCTTTGAAGGTTCTTGCCACTACTAAGTCTAAGGAGCCCTAGAGAAGATTCGGAAAGGATTTTCACTTGCCCTACAAATCTAGGGTACCCTACGGTTTAAGAGAAGGCGAAATTTTCAGCGCTAGGATGTAAGTATCCTCTCGCCTGTGGCATAATGGTTATTGAATGTATGTTTGTTTTATCCTTTTGAAAATTTACAAGAACTTCCCTAGTGGAAGTTTCGGCCAACTCTTGTAAGGGGTTCAAGAGAAGGTTTTTGATCCAACTTTGATGCATGGGAAGACCTTAAGATTTAGGGTATACATGTAGATGGATTTTCTTCATGGTGTCAAGAACAAAACCTAGGGTTTTGTCCTTTAATGGGTTTCGGCCACACCCTAAGGGATGTGTGTGGAAATTTTTCAATACATGAAAACAACCCTTAAGACCTAGGGTATACTCATATGTGATGTTTCCAAATTTTTGGAAGGACAAAATTAGGGTTTGGTACCCTACAAGGTTTCGGCCAAACCCTTGTAAATTAGGGTTAGTGGATGCTAACCCCACTTTGAGGTTTAAACCATGTTTACATTGTTACATGAAATGTACTTGAGGTGTTTGTAAGAATGCTTGAATGAATGCTTGATTTGAAAACTAAACTCCCTTACTTGTATGTTTCGACCAACCCTAGTCCTGGGGTTGAGAAGTACCCAAAGAGACCATGAAGCATGCTACTACATATGTGATGTGTGTATAAATTATGTGACCTATCTTGTTAGGTATAAAAGCATGCCTTATAGCCCACGGGGCACTTTGATGATATGAACATGATGTGTTTGATAATATGCTTAAAAAGGGTTACTCTATTGAAACTGGGATCAAGAGCACCCGAATGCGTGGTGTGTCCCTAGGGGATCAAGAGCACCCGAATGTGTGGTGTGTCCCTTTGAGAAGTGATTAAGAGTACCTTTAGGCATATACATATATGAGTAATTGCATGATAAATTACTTTACTTTGGAAAGTTGTGTACCCGACTCGGAAGGGGGTCGTTAAACAAATCCAATGAGCATGTTAAGGTCATGGCATTGGTAGGACGGAAGGGTCCTGCTCTAATTAGATTGGTGGCTCGCTACCCCAATTTATTAGGGAACGCGCATGATGTGGTACGACAACTGGGCCCTGGATGATGATATGATATTTTGAAGTACTTACCATTATGGAACCTTTTTGAAAAATATTTCTCATCATGTGATCTTGTTCCGTAAAGTACTTAGAGATAAATTGATGTGATGTTTATGATGCTTTGATGAGATGCTTATGATGCTGATAATTCTATATGATTATGGTGTACATGATATGATGTATTGATATGGATTTTGCGAGTAGGCCCGGATTCTTACTAAGCATATTTTGCTTACTAGTTCCTGTTATTTTTCTTATGCTGCAGATAGCGGTAAGAAATACTCGAACTAAAGGAAGAGGCAGAGGGAAGGTTGGAGGATGTGTGTGGTGATGGCTCGGGAAAGGATGAAAGATTCTATCTACCTTAGTTTGTCTAGAATCTAACTGCTTCCTATGAAAGATTGAAATTGTATTGCTATACTCTGAATGTGTGATCATGACTACTCTACTGTGATTAAGTTAGGGATATGGAACCTATGTCATGCTAGATAACACTATCATTAATGTCTAGACTTTGTAGTATGCATGCTAAGTAAAATGTTAGATAATTACCATTTTCTGTTTCTTATGAATGCTTCTTTTGAATGTATCTAAGACTAGATAACTCTTGCTATATTCCTATGTTGTATCTTGTTCAAACCATGACCATGTTTATTCCATGCTATAGTGTGTTAAATGATCTTCATATTAGGTTGTGAATGCATGTAGATATAAAAGAAATGAAGTAAACCTTGCTTGGTAAATTAGTCTTCAATAAGCATGCTTATTACTAGTTCATGTATTGTAATTATTTTGTTTGGATATACATGTTTAACATGATATAATGATATGGATGTATGGACGCGTAACCCCACCTTTAGGGTAGATATAAGGTAGGGCGTTACATAGGAGATTGCACTAAGCCCCAGGGACCACCACAAGATTCAGAAAATGAACCAGAAAGTGTAGGGACTTGCATGGTGGAAGCAAGCACCCAAGGATCACCAGTTGATTGTCCACAAGAGCCTGAGGCTGAAGAGGAGCATGAACATGACCAGGAGGAGACCACAGATACACCTACTATTATAGAACCTCCAGGTATTATCCAGCACGCTCAGGTAAGTATTTCTCCTCTTTGTTCAGAAAAATGCAGCGAGGTACCTAGTGCTGATTTTATTGATTATGATGAATTTATTGATATACCTTGTGTAGAGATTGTTTGTGAAAATCTAATAGAGGTACCAAACATTGATTTCATTGATCGTACTGCATTACTTGATACATCTCTTGCTATGGATAGCGAAATAATTTTAGAGGCACCCATAATTGATGTAGTTTGTTATGATGAATCTTTAGATACATCTTTTGTGAATATGACTAGTGAAAATTTTTTAGAAGTGCCTGAAATGGATGTTATTTATTTTGATGAATCTCTTGCTATATCATATGCTGAAAATGAATGTGAAAGACTTTTGGAGATACCTGATATTGATTTGATTGGCTGTGACACATTGCATGATACACCCTGGATGGAAAATAATTGTGAACTTTCTATTGATGAGCCAGAAATTGATTTCTTTATTTGTGATGAGAATCTGGATGCAAATTTGGTAGGAAATAATTTTGAAAATTTCATTGAGATACCAGAATTTGATTTAATTAGACATGATGCAGTTTTGGATTCATTTAATGCAGAGACTGAATTTATATCATTTCTTTCTGACCCTGAACGCTTGAGAGAGGTATTACATTGTTTTGCAGGGTCCAGAAGACTTCAGGAGTGGGTGCTCCAACTGAACAGACTCCAGCCTCCTGGAAGGACTTCTGAAGGGCATCAAGAAGGAGGAGATGATCTTACTTTAATTAAAAGCACTCCACCCCTTGAATGGCTCTTGAACCTAAATCGCCTTCGGCCACCGGAGCATTATTTTGTAAAGTTCAAGTGTGGGGGAGTCCTAGATCTCTCAGCCACCCATTTTCCTCCACTACCACGGTGGAGGCTACTTCTGGATAGACTCCGCCCACCAGAACAAAGGGGAGTCTGATTCTTCTTACATTTTCTTTTATTGCATTTTTCATTTTTTATGCTTTTTAGAAGGAGAATTTTCTTTTAAATTGAGTCTTTGTCAATAAATGCATGTTAGTTATTTTGTCAATTTTTCTTGCATGAGTAGAAATAAAAGTATCTCTTTAGGTTATTCCATAGCATTTTAGAGTCTTTTAGAAAATAAATTAAATTTGGTTGTTAAGACTTAAGATTTGAGCTAATGGATGAAATCTTGGATGCTTGAGTACTACTTGCTTTAGATTCTTAATTGATGTCTTGAGATGAAATATTTTTGTCTAGTGAGATTAGCCTTATTTTTTGATACACATATGTTATTGAACTCTAGAACTTGCTTAGGTTCTTTCAAAACCATATTTCAATGATTGGATCACATCTATAGAGGCTAATCCATTTATTTTCCTTTCCACATCAATTTTCAGCAATAATCATGTTTATTCTCTTTTTCTTTACTTATCTCCTACGCTTACCCATTTTTCTATGGACTTGTTTGCTTGGAATGTTTCTAATGCTATTTTGCCCGAGACGGACAAAGATTCAAGTGTGGGGGAGTGACTAGCTTTTTGGAAAGATTTGGTATCAAGGAGGCACTTCAATTCGAAAAAAAAAAATTCATGTGCCAATTTAGTTGAGTTTGGTACCAAAAATGAGCAAGAGGAAGTGGAATTGAAGCATCTAGAGTTTTCATCATCAATTGAAGATCCAAGTAGCGTGCAAAAAGAAAAAAAAAATCTGCAAAGGAAACAAAAGTTTGGCACGCAAATGAAGAGAAAAAAAAAATCTGAACTCAATGCAATCCATTTGAAGCTCACGGCAGTGACTTGGTCCAAATCCATCTTGCTGATCAGAAGGAATAGAAAATGCAATCCATTTGAAGCTCACAGAAGGCTGGGTTGCAGCTGTTTCTGATAAAGGTTGAAGCATGTCCACAACATAACCGAACCCAAGTTGGAAAAATTTGAAACTTACACAAAAATCTGTGCCAAAATCAGAAAATCTGAGCTTATTGCAGAAATTTGTGCCAAACATCAGAGGAAGGAAGGAAATCTAAATCCAATTTACTAATCTGGAATGGAATGGAAGGGAATTACAACACAAACAATGGAATTGCAGCAGAAAAGAAATCAAAACAGAAAAAAAAAAAAGAAGGAAGGCTGACTTAAGGCTGAAAAGAAGTTGAATTCCTGCTTCCTAAGTTAGCAATGGGTAGCTGAGTTTGATCAGAGCTTGTGAGGCAGTTTATTTAAAAGTTTGGCAGCCAAATTACAAAGGAAGAGTTTGGAATCTGATGAAAAACAGAGAAAGAAAAAAAATTGCAGAGAAGCCGAACAAAACCTGAGGTATCAACTTCAAGCTCTAAATCTGCCATTCTTATTTGATGCAACCTGCTGTCACGAATTAGATTGGAATTGGAGCTGTAATCTGAAATAGGAACTGGTGTTCTTGCTCTGAAGTGATCAGTTAGAAAAAAAAAAAGAAATAGAAAACAGTTTGAAAAGGAAGAAAAACAAGGAAAAAGAACAAAGAAGCAAGTTGGTATCCAATTGAAGTTTCGGCACCATGAATTAGTAAAGATAATCTCATCCAAATTGAAGATTTGCTCCATGACATTCTGAATTCAGTAGAGAAAAAAAATTCAGAAAAGAGAAGAAAGAAACAAAAATGGCACACAAAAGGAAACTTGGCACAAGGAAATCAAGAAAAGGTTTTTCATCCAAATCAAAGGAATTTATTCAAGTTTCGCTTCACCACACTTTTGATATCATTAGAGGATGGTCAAGAAGGGCAAAGCACATTGGAAACATTTTTGAGCACTCAAGTCTTTCACTTTTCATATTTTTCCATTTCCTTAGTCTTTATTTCATTTCTCACCATTTTCCATGTTTTCATTTGTTTTTGTAGATGTTGATCCTATTCATGATTAATGGTGGAGAGTAGATAATAAGCAAGCCTATGGTAGTGCAAGAATCATATGTGTTTGAGTGAGCTCCACTTCCATCATCAAGTTAGAACTTAAGGAGAGAGCCACCAAAATTTTCCTTGAAAGGCTATGAGTTAGATTCATCTCAATGACTCATGATAGATGAAAAGGCCAAGTTGTTGATTTAAGGACAAGATACTAATCCATAGAGCTTAGATTTATGAGAATTGACAACCTTAGGTAATTTCTTTTCATTTGCTTCTAATTATGCTTAAGAAAATCTAAGGGATACATATTTAGTTGTTTCGCGAGACGCTCAAGGTTAAGTGTGGGGGAGTTGATAAGCATCATTTTATTGATTATTTTAATTGCTAAAATCCATGTTTGATCCATGTTTTTATTGCTTAATTATGATTTTACCCTAGGGTTTGGAACTTTATCTTATTTTGGACTTAATTGCAAAATTATACAATTTTTGGATTATTTGGCCACTAATTTTCTGATATATTTTTGTAGGCATGAAAGGATCCTAGACCTAGGGCATACTGGGTCAAACCTGAGTCGGATGTGAACCCGATCGAATTATCAAGCCTACGATTAATCCGGGCCGTCCGATTCAAGAGCGGCTAGATCTGAGCCATCCGAGACTATCTGAAGCAATCCGAGCTAGGGTTAGGGTTGATCAAGCTCTATGATCAAGATCTGAAGGTTTCATTCCAATCAGAGCTAAATCAACCGTTGGATCAAGCAAGGAGGGTTCTAGAGCGTCCATTCACAGATAGAGTTGATCTGGACCATCCGTTGCATATCTGGAGGATCCAAGCTACCACAAGGCAGATCCTGACCCCAGATCATCATCATAAAAGTTTGGCTCCAATCAGAGCAAGATCAGCCGTTGGATTTTCTCAACTAAATCTGAGCCGTCCATTTTCTGATTACTTAAGGAAAAATTTCCCTGCTTCAGCCTTCGTCGCGTCTCCGCCGCAGCAGCTTCGTCTTCTTCAGTTCATCTCCATTTCTTAGCTAGATTTCTTCATCAAGGAGGCGCGATCCCTCAATCCATCATCAAAGCAAGGGTTAGGTTAGTGAAAAGATGATCTCAGTGAAGTTTCAGAGTTGATTTTTGCTCAATAGCGAAGTTGCGCGAGGTCTCGGCAGTTTGCTATCCAAATTCAGCGAACTCAGCTGTGCTCCACTTCCACTGCATCCAAGCTGACCAGAGGGGTTCCCTGGAAGGTCTCGGTCACTCCCAAATCCAAATCGCAAGCCACCACAGCGAGTTTGAAGAATTCGGAGCTGAATTTCAGTTTGGGCATAGTTTGATCTATTTCAGTAGCAGAGACGTATCTTCACTGATTTGCGGAGCTTGCGGGTCCGAGGTTCTCCCTTGATTGACGACCAAGGAGCTCTTGAGTTGAGGATGGTTGAGGAGTAGTTCAGATAGTTAGTTTCATTGTGTTTGTAGTTTAATTTCCATTACTGCCGTGTTCTGTTTCCGCATTTCTGAATTTACAGTTTTATCAGCTGTTTGGTTTGTTTTCTGAATTGTTTAGCTTAATTAGGATTTTGATCTTCAATGTCAGTAAGTTAGGAACTTGTTTAGTGATAGATTGAGTTAAATTTCAGTTTAATTATAGCTTTAATTGTTGCGTGTCATTTCATTGTTGCGTGCCAAGTCATTTCTGAATTTTTCAGCTTGGGTTCTGATTTTTATATCTTCTTTCAAATTCAATTCTTGTTTAGCTCATTCCCTGCAATTGAAGACAACCCTTAGTGTGTTAATTCATTAGGTTCGAATTTGTTTCTCATTCAGTTCCATTTCTGAATTTTTAGCCCTGTTATAGATTGCGTGTCAACTCAAAAATTTCTTCACTTGAGTTTTCAATTGTGCAAATATATTTATCAGTCTTGAATTTGTTTTAAGTGAGTTCTAGCTTAGTGAATCTTATCTGAATTTGAATTAGTGAACTCAACTTAAGCTCGCATAGGCTTGTAGTTGTTCAAATTGCGAATCTGAATTCTGCAAGTGAATTGTTTCATTCTGGCACATCATAATTGGTTTCTGAAAATCTTGTTTCACTTGAGTTAGTTTCTGCAATTAATTGTCTTATGAATTCTGCATATGAATTGGTTACTTCACATCAAATTGTTTCACAGCAATAGCTTGTTTATCTTTGCAACCAACTGCAGCCGAATTTCCCCACTGAATTTTTGAAAATTCTGCAATTGATTGCTGCAACCTTGCAGTTTCTGCAAATCTTCACTGGTCCTGCAGTTTACTGCAATTTATGCAGTTGTGGTTGTGTCATGTTAGCTGAAATTCTTTCCAAGCATGGGTTTATGCATGTGAACTCAGCTGCCCTGGTCGTGTGTCTGTAATGGAGTTAGACTGCATTTTCTGCATTCGAGTTCTGCCTTGTTAGCTGCAGTTCAGAAGTTTGTATCAAACCTATCCTTAGCCCTTTTGAACTCAGATGTTGTTTTCTGCCGTGACCTTCATTTCTGCCAAATTCAGTGTTTAATTCTGAAAGTTCTTCATTTCTGCAACTCTGAGTTTATTTCTGCACGTTATATGTTTCTGAAGCATCAGTGTATTCCCAAAATCTCAAGCTATTAGATCCAGCATTTGTATCAAGTTAAGAGTCAACATTGATTGGAAACAATTAGATTAAGGTTTAATTTGCTTGAGCTGATTCCTGAGTTCCTCAACCATTCTCGCATGGCATGTGGTTTTTGTATGGATCAGTTAAATTCCGCACATTAATTTCTGCACATGAAAAGTAGTGACTTCACATAAGTATCATCTTGGCACATAAACTTAATTCATTGCACATCAAGTTTTAGTGGCATTCATCTTATATTTTATTGCGATTTCATTTTAGATTGAACTCGGAACCCAAATTCACAAACGACATCTAAATACAAGCGTGAATCAAATAAACCTTCAACTAGTCCCTGAGAAAAATACGACTTGTGGCCCCTATATTACATTTTCATACTTTTGATTGTAAAAGGGTTTCCAGCATTTCATTCATTCACATTTAAATTTGAGGTCCACTTTCGTGACACATAGATTGGGTCTGTCAGATAGCCGTTAGAGTGTCGCCGCAAAATTTGCGGGAATGCTGGACATATTCAAAAAATCACCCAGAGCCCTGGGTTGCATGGATTGTTTCCTCGAACCCGGAATGCCGCCAGCGAAGTAGCAGAAGATGGAGAGGTCATTTGGGCACAACTTCTTTATCACATTACCAGTCTAATCAGTCAGACACACTTCCTTCGATCAAACTTGAAGGAAGGGACTTGTGATGGGGTTGAATGCCCCGTGGCGGGCACGTGGGCTGAAGAAGCTGTGTGTCAACATCCACCGAGTCGGAACGATTCCCTTGTTGGACATCCGAGGCCCTCTCGGGAAAGGGAAGCAAGGGACCAACTCGAGTCGATATAGCTCTGAAGATGACTCCAGAAAGACACCCCCTCCCCCTAGGAGGTAAGTCCCCGAGAGCACCTCGGGGAGATAAACGCCTGGGACCCCTGGGCCAAGCAACCCCGAGATCCCCTCGGGATAATGGGGTCCGAGGAACGCTCAAGAAGAGGTCCGTTTTTCTCGAATCAGTGGGTCATCCTCATCCATTATGACGGAGTAATTATTACCCCTGATCAGCGGCCATAAAGGCCTTAATCATCGCAACGGCCCGGATTGAGGAAGTGCGACGACCGTTACCAGGGTGAACCATTAACCGATAATCACGGGGATGTGACATAGATCATAGGACGCACCAAGGCAGTCGCTGCAAGTATAAAAGGTAGTCCAACCTCTCCGGTAAGGGGGTTATACATTCTCTGCTACGCATACATCTTTCTGCCTTATACTTTTTCTCTCCATCGAGGCACTGACTTGAGCGTCGGAGTGGGCTCCGCCAGACAATCTCCGACGTGTTCCCCTAACACTCATGTTGATCTCACAGGGCGCGGAGTTCCTTCCCTAACGTCAACATCTACGTAGGCTGAACCCTGATGACTAACCGTCGATGTTAATTTCCTCCGGAACATATGATAACACTTATATATTAATGATTAGGGACCAAATTGATTTCTTTCCTTATCCATAGGTTGTGCGTGTAACATCTCGTAATGACGTTGAATCTGGACACAAATCAGAACGGTAGCTTTCGCATTTAATTTTATTTTCGAAATTATTATACGTCTATTATAAAATCTTGTGTAGTTATTTTAATATTTTATGATTCATATGGCGCAGCGCAAGAAAATTCCTCCAATTCACGTACGTGAAAATTGAAGTGGAAATGCACAGAGCACTTAATTAATTCCGACACGATTCGAGTTGCATCGTTAATATATAGGATGACAAAAACAGATCATCTAAATTAATAATAATGGATTGCACGAATTAATCTGAGAGCTTCAGCACACAGCAGTGACTGCACAGCTCCTTGTTCCCATCCTCCATCAACGGCTCGAACGTCCCCCACGCCTCCCCAGTCCCCGCTGCCGTGTCAAAAGCATGCACCACCGACATCGACCTCGGTTCGCCGTCTCCTGCCGCAGACTGATACCCTGTAACGAAGTAGAGACGCTCACCAATCGGAGCCATGGTCAGGTACACCCTCCGCAACTCCTGCCTCTCCGCCACCAGCGATGATAGTTGCTTCATCTGCGACCGCTCGATCACGCTCCATATGTTCAGTTTCCCGTCGTAGGTCTCGATGTGCCCCTTCCAGTTGTTGAGGCAGTCGCCGGAGCTAAAGAGTCCCCCTCCCACCACCACGATCTGGTTGGGTGGCACGTCCAGCTGCCACATCCCCGGCATAAGCTCCCACATACCCTGCTCTTCGTCGAACACCTCTGCCGAGCTGCGTTCCATCACCGTGAGCCCACCGGAGCCCTCCCGCTGCGCGAATCCACCCACCACGAGGAACCGACCCTGCCACGCCACGCCCACGCACTTGTACCGCATCGCCACCATGTCCGGGAGAGGCCCCCAGGCGTCCCGCGCCGGATCGTACACTTCCCCCGCTGTCGTGCCCCGCGCGTTCGATACGGAGGACAGCCCGCCCGCCACGAAGATCATACCGTTGCACGCCACGCATGCGAAGTCGAACCGTTGGAGGGCAAGGGGAGCGCACGCGGACCAATCGCCCGATGCCACGTCGTAACGGACCACGTCGGGCCGCACGCCCACGTCTCGCTCGCCGGCCGCAGGGTCCTTGAGGCAGAGCCTACCGCCGATGACGTAAACGAATCCGGCGAGGGCCACCATGGCGAAGTCCTTGAGGACATGGCCAGGGGCGATCCCTGGAATCGCTCCAGCGTAGGCTCTGGTGTTGTCGCAGGGGTTGTAGTTCTCCAGCCAATTGGACAGGGTAGCGTCGGTGGTCTCATCGCGCCCGGAAAACGAGAGGAAGATTCTGAAGCCGCTTTCCGGATTCTCCGGTTGCAAAGGAGACAGAGGAGGGGAAGACAAGGAACCCATTGAGAATTATCACAGAGGCAAGAAGGAGAGGGAATCGAGGAAGAACAAGAGAACAGCATATATAGAATTAAGATAGTTGGCGGAGCGAACGATCGAGAGGGTGGAAATCTCAAGGTGCGTGGAAGGATACAGCATCTAACGGAGCATTTATCTGAGAAAAGGACATGGATCTGCCCTTTGGCATCTTTTTTTAAATATATGTAGGTCGGATATCTCTAGATTACTGTTGTCTCGTGGTGACGCTAGCAAGTTCAAAAATGAAAAAAAAGGGGTCTATTTCAATTATCACGTCCGTATCGACCGTTAAATCATCTAATATATATTTTTAATGTTTTTTATTTGTAAAAATAAATAAATAAAATAAATACAGATTTATCATGGGGAATGTGAATTTTAATTATATATTGCTGTCTAGTTAGCTGAGTTGTCCATCTTTTCTGATTATTCGTAACAAAATCCCTTAGGTATTCATAATCATTTAACATCTTTAACGTTATAACATCCACTATTTCATCAAAAACATGAGACTCACATGTCACATACACATTAACATTAACATCTTCATTCTCTCACATTCGTTTAACATTCAACTCCATTATTTGTGTGATCCATATGCCACATATACATTCTCTCACATATTCATTCTCTTATCTACATTATTTTTTATTTTCAATTTCATTTACCAATTTAAATGATTATTATTTAAAATAAATAATAATAATATTTTTAAATATATTTATCATTATTTAAAATTTAAATTATTATTATAAATTTGAAATGAAAGAGAACAATATAAAAAAATACACTTGCAAATAATTAAAAAATAACATATAAATTAGCATAAAGTGAAACAATAAAATACTAATTCAGGAGTTATTGTATTGTGACCAAATATGTTCAACTAAGTCGGCACGAAGTTGGTGATGCATATGACTGTCACGTAGTTGGGAATTTATCCGGAGATAATCATAAAATCCTCGATTTGAGCCTTGGACAGGTTGTGCGGGTTCATCACCTTCATCGTTGTACCAATTTGTCACGTGATCCCCTTCATCTTCTACAATTATGTTGTGCAAAATAATACATGATAACATAATATGTTTTAACTTTTTTCTATACCAATAACGAGCTGGACCTCTGACAATTGCCCACAACGCCAGAGTCCTCCTTCTCTAAATTAACAACTTCAATTGGAGATTCACGGTCGAACACTTGAGTCTCTGGAATAAAAGTCGGAGTAAATGGATCATTTTTCGTTGGAGATGTAAAAGGTATGCCGGCTGCAGGTGGATTAGATGGATAATTTTGTATATATGAATTATATGGATAATTAGGTGGATATGGACCATATGAGATTTGGTGGATATGGATTATGTGGATAATTTCGTGGATATGAAAAATATGGATAATTTGGTGGAGTTTGGGAATTTTGGGAAGAAGTATTTTCTAAAAAATTTCTAAAATAATCACGATTATTTTCATCCATTTCAGAAAAAAATACTAGATAGGAGATTTTTAGAAGGAGGGGGGAAGATGTTTAAAGATTGGAATGATGGTCATTGGGAGGGAAGTGTTTGAAGATTAAAATGACAGTTGTAAGATGATAAGTATTTATAGATGAAAATTTATTTAGTTTATTAAAATAGTCATTTGTGACCGTTTAGGTGACCGTTATCAATTTTTAATCGATTATGGCTACCCAATCGATTAAAGTCACAGTTCAAGGGTGCCCTACGAGTCTCCCCAATCGATTGGGGAGATCCGTAATCGATTCCCCAATCGATTGGGATAATACGGGCGCCCCTAATCAATTGGGGACTCCCCCATTCGATTGGGGATGTCATGTTACACGCGATGAACGCGTTCAAACATTTGAACGCGTTCATCATGTCAATGCATTAACATGCTTGCCGCAACGACTTTAACGTGGACGGTGCATTAATCAAGTGTTATAATTTTAGATTAACGTATCGTTGTAGATGCCCTTAGTCCGTGAAGAAAATCGTCAATAAGAAATGATTTAATTTTTAATAGATATAAATACTATTTCAAATTATATTGTATCTCTAGTCTATATAAAAGCAATGCTCAACTAAGATCGAATAAGTCGAATAATTAATTCCTTTTCAAAAATATGGAATCATACGAAGACAGCGAAAATGATTACTTTCCCTTTTTATCATCTACGCATAACAGAACCTCCTCTAGCGAATCTTGATAGGTCCAAAAATATTTCAAAAATATCTTTAACTATGATAAATGAAAAAATGATTAATTTTCTCTCGAATATTTATATTAAGATGATAATTTCTTTCAACATGAATTGAATAAAAGATTAGATATCTAATTCAAATAAAGAAGGATATAAAAGGATTACTAATATCCTATTAAATAACACGTATATATATTAAAGAAAATGTTTTTATTTAAATTTATTAATTTTTAGTTGATATTAAAAAATAGATTATATAAATGTTTAATTTTTTTTTAAATTATATATATATATTTTAATATGATATTAATTTTAATATGTTTTTTTGAATGATCGTAGTTGAATAGAAATAAGAAAATTTATTAATATTGAAGATATTTGATTTTTTAATAGACATAGTTTGGGGATTGATATTTGATACCCGATGGGTATGGGTATGGAAGATATAAAATCCTATCTGAACCTGATCTATTGTCATCCCTAATCCGCGGTTTGATTTCTAATTATAACGAATTTTATAAAAAAAGTTTCTCCAAATGAAGTGCATAATAACGGAAATATTAAACTTTTAGATAATCCGTCGTAAATACTTTTTAATTTATTTTGATAATCGATGAAATTTTTTTATAAGATTGAATCCATCATTTCAAATTTAATAATACCCAAGTTGAATGATATTTTTTTCAAGGTCTAAAAGTGATATGTGCATGAAAATCACAACTGGAACGGCGAACAAATACGACCAATAATGAAATAACTAAAAGCTAAATTTTTTTGGATTTCTTTTGTTTTTGGGCAATTTACCAAAAGGCACATCAAAAAATTGGTATTTATCAAAAGACGTTCTATGGTTTTATTTTCACCAAAGAGCGCACTAATTTTAGTGAACTTCCTCTTATACCCCTCTTGCTATGCACTGTCTTTTTCTTTCTCTCTCAATAACAAATTCCGAGACGCCAGCACGTGATGTTTCATACTTTTATTTTAAAATAATATATTTGGAATCGGCGCTAAAAAAACATAAGGTCTACAGTAATTGAAAAAATATAAATAAATAATTTTTATCCTAATGTGCATGCATGCAAATAGAAATTCCTAATGTAAGGTCTACAGTAATTGAAAAAAAACGTAAGATCTACCGTAATTAAATCATCTAACTTATTTAAAAATATAAATAAATAATTTTTATAATTAATTAATAAAAATTAATATATTAAATAATATTTAATAAATTCATTAATGTAAAAAAAATTGAAAAAAAAATTGAAAAGAAAGAGCGTGGGCCTGAAATCAACAGATTTCAGGCCCAGCGTGGGCCTGAAATAAATTATTTCAGGCCCACGCTGGACCTGAAATAAAAATATTTCAGGCCCACGTTGGGCCTGAAATCTTTTGATTCAGGCCCGACGTGGACTCAATTTTTTTTCTATTTTAAAAATATATTAATATATAAAAAAACGTATCAAAACACTTAATTTCATATTCAAACACAGGGCCTGATGTCATCCCAAGAGGGTCTGAAGTCAAATAACTTCAGATCCTATAAATAATTAATTTAATAAATAAAAATTAAATATAAAAAAATATTTTTAAAATTAAAAAATTTTCAGTGCCCTGGGACCTGAAGTCATCCGACTTTAGGCCCAAGGAGGGCTCGAAGTCATCAGACTTCAGGCCCTCCATCATTGATATAAAAAATTTTTTTATAAAAATGTTTAATATATAATTACATATTATATAGGAGTAGTTTAGGTATATCAGTGAGTTTAGGTGCCGAAACATCTAATAGGAGTGGTCTAGGAGATGAGATTTTGGGTGCCGAAACATCTAATCTTATTGTATCACCAATTCTATAGGAGTGGTTTAGGTATATCAGTTAGTTTTGAGCAAAACTCACTGATGGACCTACCATATTTGGAATTCTGAAAACCCTATATCAGTAGACAGGGTTGAGCTAGGAGATGATATTTTGGGTGCCGAAACCTCTAATCTTGCTGTATCACCAATGCTATAGGAGTGGTTTAGGTATATCAGTGAGTTTTGAGCAAAACTCACTGATGGACCTACCATATTTGGAATTCTGAAAACTTTATATCAGTAGACAGGGTTGAGCTAGGAGATGAGATTTTGGGAGCCGAAACCTCTAATCTTGCTGCGTCACCAATGCTATAGGAGTGGTTTAGGTATATCAGTGAGTTTTGAGCAAAACTCACTGATAGACCTACCATATTTGGAATTCTGAAAACCCTATATCAGTAGACAGGGTTGAGCTAGGAGATGAGATTTTTGGTGTCGAAACCTCCAATCTTGCTGTATCACCAATGCTATAGGAGTGGTTTAGGTATATCAGTGAGTTTTGAGCAAAACTCACTGATAGACCTACCATATTTGGAATTCTGAAAACCCTATATCAGTAGACAGAGTTGAGCTAGGAGATGAGATTTTGGGTGTCGAAACCTCTAATCTTGCTGTATCACCAATGCTATAGGAGTGGTTTAGGTATATCAGTGAGTTTTGAGCAAAACTCACTGATGGACCTACCATATTTGGAATTCTGAAAACTCTATATCAGTAGACAGGGTTGAGCTAGGAGATGAGATTTTGGGTGCCGAAACATCTAATCTTGCTGCATCACCAATGCTATAGGAGTGGTTTAGGTATATCAGTGAGTTTTGAGCAAAACTCACTGATAGACCTACCATATTTGGAATTCTGAAAACCCTATATCAGTAGACAGGGTTGAGCTAGGAGATGAGATTTTGGGTGTCGAAACATCTAATCTTGCTGTATCACCAATGCTATAGGAGTGGTTTAGGTATATCAGTGAGTTTTGAGCAAAACTCACTGATAGACCTACTATATTTGGAATTCTGAAAACCCTATATCAGTAGACAGGGTTGAGCTAGGAGATGAGATTTTGGGTGCCGAAACCTCTAATCTTGCTGTATCACTAATGCTATAGGAGTGGTTTAGGTATATCAGTGAGTTTTGAGCAAAACTCACTGATGGACCTACCATATTTGGAATTCTGAAAACTCTATATCAGTAGACAGGGTTGAGCTAGGAGATGAGATTTTGGGTGCCGAAACATCTAATCTTGCTGTATCACCAATGCTATAGGAGTGATTTAGGTATATCAGTGAGTTTTGAGCAAAACTCACTGATGGACCTACCATATTTGGAATTCTAAAAACCCTATATCAGTAGACAGGGTTGAGCTAGGAGATGAGATTTTGGATGCCGAAACCTCTAATCTTGCTGTATCACCAATGCTATAAGAGTGCTTTAAGTATATCAGTGAGTTTTGAGCAAAACTCACTGATGGACCTACCATATTTGGAATTCTGAAAACTCTATATCAGTAGACAGGGTTGAGCTAGGAGATGAGATTTTGGGTGCCGAAACATCTAATCTTGCTGTATCACCAATGCTATAGGAGAGCTCAAAACTCACTGATATACCTAAACCACTCCTATAGCATTGGTGATACAGCAAGATTAGATGTTTTGGCACCCAAAATCTCATCTCCTAGCTCAACCTTGTCTACTGATATAGAGTTTTCAGAATTCCAAATATGGTAGGTCCATCAGTGAGTTTTGCTCAAAACTCACTGATATACCTAAACCACTCCTATAGCATTGGTGATACAGCAAGATTAGAGGTTTCGACACCCAAAATCTCATCTCCTAGCTCAACCCTGTCTACTGATATAGGGTTTTCAGAATTCCAAATATGGTAGGTCTATCAGTGTGTTTTGCTCAAAACTCACTGATATACCTAAACCACTCCTATAGCATTGGTGATACAGCAAGATTAGAGGTTTCGACACCCAAAATCTCATCTCCTAGCTCAACCGTGTCTACTAATATCAGAATTCCAAATATGGTAGGTCTCTCAGTGAGTTTTGCTCAAAACTCACTGATATACCTAAACCACTCCTATAGCATTGGTGATACAGCAAAATTAGAGGTTTCGACACCCAAAATCTCATCTCGTAGCTCAACCCTGTTTACTGATATAGGGTTTTCAGAATTTCAAATATAGTAGGTCTATCAGTGAGTTTTGCTCAAAACTCACTGATATACCTAAACCACTCCTATAGCATTCGTGATACAGCAATATTAGAGGTTTCGGCACCCAAAATCTCATCTCCTAGCTCAACCCTGTCTACTGATATAGAGTTTTCAGAATTCTGAATATGGTAGGTCCATCAGTGAATTTTGCTCAAAACTCACTGATATACCTAAACCACTCCTATAGCATTGGTGATACAGCAAGATTAGAGGTTTCGGCACCCAAAATCTCATCTCCTAGCTCAACCCTGTCTACTGATATAGAGTTTTCAGAATTCCAAATATGGTAGGTCCATTAGTGAGTTTTGCTCAAAACTCACTGATATACCTAAACCACTCCTATAGCATTGGTGATAGAACACGATTAGATGTTTCGGCACCCAAAATCTCATCTCCTAGACCACTCCTATTAGATGTTTCGGCACCTAAACTCACTGATATACCTAAATTACTCATATATAATATGTAATTATATATTAAACATTTTTATAAAATTTTTTTTTATATCAATGATGGAGGGCCTGAAGTCTGATGACTTCAGGCCCCAGGGCACTGAAAATTTTTTAATTTTAAAAATATTTTTTTATATTTAATTGTTATTTATTAAATTAATTATTTATAGGATCTGAAATTATTTGACTTCAGACCCTCTTGGGATAACTTCAGGCCCTGTGTTTGAATCTGAAATTAAGTGTTTTGATACGTTTTTTATATATTAATATATTCTTAAAATAGAAAGAAAATTGAGTCCACGTCAGGCCTGAATCAAAAGATTTCAGGCCCAACGTGAGCCTGAAATAACAAATTTCAGGCCCACGCTGGGCCTGAAATATTTTTATTTCAGGTCCAGCGTGGGCCTGAAATAATTTATTTCAGGCCCACGCTGGGCCTGAAATAATTTATTTCATGCCCAACGTGGGCCTGAAATCAACAGATTTCAGGCCCACGCTCTTTCTTTTCAAATTTTTTTTTTCAATTTTTTTTACATTAATGAATTTATTAAATATTATTTAATATATTAATTTTTATTAATTAATTATAAAATTATCTATTTATATGTTTAAATAAGTTAGATGATTTAATTACTATAGACCTTACGTTTTTTTTTTCAATACTGTAGACCTTACATTAGAAATTTCTATTTGCATGCGTGCACATTAGGATAAAAATTATTTATTTATATTTTTTCAATTACTGTAAATCTTATGTTTTTTTTAGCGCTGATTCCAAATATATTATTTTAAAATAAAAGTATGAAACATCACATGCTGGCGTCTCGGAATTTGTAATTGAGAGAGAAAGAAAAAGGTAGTGCATAGCAAGAGGGGTATAAGAGGAAGTTCACTAAAATTAATGCGCCCTTTGGTGAAAATGAAACCATGAAACATTTTTTGGTAAATATCAATTTTTGGGTGCGTCTTTTAGTAAATTGCCCTTTGTTTTTCTTAGGTTATAATTCTAAAAGCTATACGTTTTAGACTTTTTTTTCATTGATTATAATAAAATTGTACTAAATTTATTTACATTTCAAACTAAAAATTTATTTAGTAGGTAAATCAAATCGTAAAGATATCTCAAATACCAAAGTGAATACAAAAAGTAAATGCAATAACAAAAATAATAATGAATTTTGTTTACTTTGCTTACCTTCTCTTACTTTGAATTACTTAAGGAGGCTCATGAATGAATAAGCACTCAACCAGGAATAGTCCATACAGGGGCCTTCCGTTCACAAATCTAGTTCCTAACGTAAGGAGGGAAATTAAGGAGAGTACCATCTTCGGTTTAGTTCCGGTGATCCGATAATAATATCGCGGTTGAAGCTCTCCTTTTCAATAGCTACAGTGTCGTTGCTTGGCAGAGTAGCGATCGACTTCACTTCACACATCTCAAAAATAAATTTTAAAAGAATAAAGAGTATCGTCATCTTTTTGTAGGATCGGTGTCATCGATTGAGGAGGAGGAGGATAAATATCGACTGTCGTTTTTTCGGAAGCTCATCGTTCTTTTTCTTAATAAAGTTGTTAGTAGCATAGCGGAATAATAAATAAAAAGAAAGCAACACAGTAGATACGCGAGATTTATTTACTTGGATCCTAAGCCCCCTGGGTTAGTACATTCAAGGCCTATATACTCGGCGTAAGTCCACTAATGGTCTTCTTTTCAAAATATTCCAAAGGCGGAGAAAATCCGTCTTATAGTCCAAGATTACAAGCACAAATATGAAAATTAACTTTACAAGATATAATAACAAGCAAACCAATCGTAGACAAACATGTTGGATCGGGTTGGACCGGCTAGAGGGGGGGGTGAATAGACGGTAAAAAAAATGAAAGTGGAAGTACTCGTCTTTAAAAAAGAAACTTGATCGCAACTGAGAACGTTGCTTCCAAGGCAGTGGACGCTCAATAAAAATATCCTTGTGGCGGAGAAGCCTTACAAAAATAGCACGCTAGACTTTTAGAAAGTTTACAAGAATTGATTGAATTGTTGAAAAGGTTGAAACTCTAAGCCTATTTATAGCCTAAGAGAATAAATCTGGATTGTTGATTATTGAGGAATTTTCTCTTAGCCGTTGATCTATGGATGTAATCTGGATGGTTGATCTTGGATGAGATTAACCTGTATCCATTGTATCTGATTAAAGGATAAGGCTTTATCCTTTATGAGATAAAGAAATTTTTATCTTCTGCTCGAGATTGCTATTGTAATCTCCAAGTAATAATATCGGCAAGAACAAATTGTCTTCGATCTTTATCCCAACTGGAAAGCTTGGCCGCCTTTGCTCTCGAGGTCTTGGGTTCAATTCCTCTTAGTAACAATTTAATCTTTCTTTTTCGGGCGACTAGCCTTTTGGTTCTTCGTCTTCCGGGTGATTTCCAGCCAACTGGAGTTAGGCTCACCCGAACCCGACTCCGGCCTTTCGCCCCTCGAGCGTCCTTCCTCCCGGCATCTCGTCCCTTGGACACCGCGCGAGTCCTTCTCGCTTCACTGGCATACTCTTCCGCAGCTTCTGCGTCCCTCGGATTGTACCGAGCCCGTCGGCTCACTTTCCCGCACGATCCTTCTCGTCCGCTACGTCTTACGCTCGACTTCCTCCGTACCTAAGCTCCTGCACACTTAGCAGAGGGATTAAACATACCAGGATCTAACTTAACCTGGTTGATCACATCAAAACTTACCGGGGCACCAACAATCTCCTCCTTTTTGATATGCATCAACCCAGTTCAGTTAGGGTTAAACCAAATAAGTAAAAAATAGTAAAATTAAATAAACAGGTTGAGCATGAAAAAGATATTTCAATGCAAATCTACAATCTCCCCATGTACACTAGCCTACTCTCCCCCTTTGATCACAGCAAAAATCGGGGACTAATAAACCGGGGACGAAAAAGTTAGCATATTGAAAAAATTGAAGTGTTAACTAAAGCTTAAAAGATTAAAAAAAATTTAGTTTTCAAAAATAGCATTTTCAAGAATTTTTCAAATTAAAGAAAATATAATTTCATTAATTTTTTTTAAAATTCTAAATGGACTTAAAAAATTCGAAATAATTTTGACAAAGTCAACATTTGATTTATAGATCCAAAAAAAATCGGATCTAGTCAAACTCTTTTTCCTTTGAATTCTTAAAATTTAAAAATATGGTTTCATCTAAAAAATCATAAAAATCCGAAGAGTGTTCGAAAAATTTCAAAAAGTTTCAAGTGTATAGCCAACTTTCCTTAAGTAACGAAAAATTATACTGAATTTAAAAAAAATGACACAATAAAAATTGTTAGTCAATATCTGCAACAAAAATTAATTTAAGACAGATTTAGGAATCCAAAATAGGTTACTATCAACCGGGTTAGTTAAAAATTTAGGGGGCACATAATTTCTTGGTATTTTCCTAAGTTGGCCCTTGTGATTCTTAAGATACCAGTTGAACCCTTCAGGATAATGATTCTTTTTCTGTCGCAGGCATGTAATATCAAATTCCAATTTCTTAACTAAATTTTCTAGATTTTCATTTTTATTTTTTAAGTTATCGAACATACTTAATGGACATGATGTAGATAACTCCTTTTTCAACCTCAATATCTTTCTCCTCTTTTTGCATAAACTATTCAAAACAGATTTTAAAACAGAAAAAGTTTGTCGGGAGGTAATTTACATATCTCACTTACCATGTCGTCGTATTTGCTGCTTAGTGGTTCCTTGTCGCTGCTGCTTTCGTCAGACGACTCTCCCCCTTCATTGATACTCATCTCCGATGAGCTCTCTTCGTCGTCCTCCTCTTGATGACTCGCCATCAGGGCAAGTCCAGCATACTCCTAGATTTCTGACTCGTCAGAAGACGTGTCATCCCATGTCGCTTTCAGCGCTTTCTTTTTCTTCAGCAGATTTTCCTTCTTCTTGTTCTTTAATTTGGGGCAGTTGTCTTTAATGTGACCCTCTTTGTCACAATTGTAGCACTTTACTGTTCGTCTCTTCGGAGATTTCTTCTTTCCCTGAAACTTTGAAAATTGATTAGATTTAACAAACTTTTTAAATTTCCTTACCAAGTATCTTTTTTCTTTTTCTTCTTCATCATCCGAGGATTCCGATCCTGGTACTGTTGTTTTCGCGTTCAGGGCTACACCATTCGTCTTTCGATTTCCTGCAATTCTCGATTCTTGAAGTTCAAATGTTGAAAATAACTTCTCGAGCGAAGTTGTCTCGAGATCTTTAGCAATAAAAAAAGAATCAACAAAAGACATCCAATCAGAATTTCTCGGAAACGAATTAAGCGTGTACCTCAATGAATCTCGGTTACTTACCTCTTCCCCGAGATTCGTCAGTTCCATTAACAAACCTTTTATTTTTGAGTGCATATGCGCTACTGTTTGACCTTCTTCCATGCTGAGGTTGGTCAGCTGGTTCCGGAGAATGTCCCTTTTGGCGAGCTTGGCTTCGGAAGTCCCTTCGTGTAACTCTAGGAATTTTTCCCAGAGTTCTTTTGCGGATGTGTATGTGCCGATTCGGTTGACTTCTTGTGCTAGGAGTACAGAAAGTAGGTGGTAAACTGTTTTCCATTCGCCACAAAATCAGCTTGTTCCTTCTTGCTCCATTTGGTTAAATCCTTTTCTTCGGGAGCTGCAAAACCAGATTGCATTATTATAAACAATTCGAATTCTGTAGTGAAGAATACCTCCATCTTGCGATTCCATTCGGCGAACTCCCCCTCGAATTTCAGTGGGTAGATGATGGGTCTGACCATTTTGGTTGATGGTGCTGTTGTTGGCGGTTAGTCCTTCTGCAGCGAACTAGGCTCTGATACCACTTGTTGGATCGGGTTGGACCAGCTAGAGGGGGGGGGGTGAATAGACGGTAAAAAAAATGAAAGTGGAAGCACTCGTCTTTAAAAAAGAAACTTGGTCGCAACTGAGAACGTTGCTACCAAGGCAGTGGACGCTCAATAAAAATCTCCTTGTGGCGGAGAAGCCTTACAAAAATAGCACGCTAGACTTTTAGAAAGTTTACAAGAATTGATTGAATTATTGAAAAGGTTGAAACTCTAAGCCTATTTATAGCCTGAGAGAATAAATCTGGAGTGTTGATTGTTAAGGAATTTTCTCTTGGCCGTTGATCCATGGATGTAATCTGGATGGTTGATCTTGGATGGGATTAACCTGCATCCATTGGATCTGATTAAAGGATAAGGCTTTATCCTTTATGAGATAAAGGAATTTTTATCTTTTGCTCGAGATTGCTATTGTAATATCCAAGTAATAATATCGGCAAGAAAAATTGTCTCCGACCTTTATCCCAATTGGTAAGCTTAGTCGCCTCTGCTCTCGAGGTCTTGGGTTCAATTCCTCTTAGCAACAATTTAATCTTTCTTTTTCGAGCGACTAGCCTTTTGGTTCTTCGTCTTTTGGGTGATTTCCGGCCAACCGGAGTTAGACTCACCCGAACCCGACTCCGGCCTTTTGCCCCTCGAGCATCCTTCCTCCCGGCTTCTAGTCCCTTGGACACCGCGCGAGTCTTTCTCGCTCCACTGGCGTACTCTTCCGCAGCTTCCGCGTCCCTCGGATTGTACCGAGCCCGTCGGCTCACTTTCCCGCACGATCCTTCTCGTCCGCTATGTCTTACGCTCGACTTCCTCCATACCTATGCTCCTGCACACTTAGCAGAGGGATTAAACATACCAGGACCTAACTTAACCTGGTTGATCACATCAAAACTTACCGGGGCACCAACAAAACACGACCAATCCAGAAGCCCGAAGCGCAGCACACTTCCTCCTGAAGCCTTATTGGTAGTAGAACTTAGCCCTTGCACTTTCGTTTCGCAGATGAAGTGTAGTAGGATAATAGAACTGATGGTTTGAATGCACTGCTAGAACCCCTTTATATATGAGTCACTCAGGCGCCAGTGAAGCCTTCTCGGGCAACCCCAAGTCAATGCTTATCTGATCCGAGTCCGTCGAGACTTATCATCACGGATAACCCCTGTGGACTTGGTCTCGAGCGCTCGGGACCAATGGGAGCACCCAAGACCTAGGGCGCTTAGGTCACTCGAGTACCCGAGTTCCATGGGGGTGCTTGGGTCACTCGGGTGTCTGGGTTCCATGGGTGCACCCGGGACCCCCTGTCCTAGGCTACGATTCTTTGTTCGCTTGCATTTGCTCTCCCATTTTACCTCTAGCTCCAGGTTCTTGCAAGACAAACAAACACAAAACAAACAAACAATCCTAAGCCTTAGTTATGTAAGTATTCCTGACCTACTAGGCTTTGCTTAGAATCAACTCTCTAAGACTTTACTACCTAAAGTAGACTCCTTAGGATTTCCCACTGCTTAGCTTCACTCACTAGGATTTTACCTTGCCTGACTTCACTCAACAGGACTTTTACTTAGCTTCACTCATTAGGATTTCGTGCATGACCCGCGATCAGGTCTTCGTGCCCAACTTCACTCACTAGGACATCGTCTACCTAGTTTCACTCACTAGGACCCAGCTTTACTTACCAGAATTTCGTGCTCAATTCTTGACCAGGACTTCGGTGCCCAACCCTCGACTAGATCTTCGTGCCTAATTCCCTGAGCTAGGACTCCATGCCCAACTTCACTCACCAGGACTTCGATGCCTTGACAAAGACTGTTTGCTAGTGATAACCGGTTTTAGTCGCATTATGGTTTCAATTAATTTCCTCGTTTCAAGCAATTATGTAGTAGTAGTTGAACCGAATCGTCTCTCAAGGACCCAATATAATGCACGCACTTTTTCGGTCTATGAAAAATAGTAAATTGCAGGAAAATAAAAACTGGATAACCAAAGCATGTTCTCTTGGGGTTGCAAATATCAAAACAAGTAAACTTAACTACGAACTTCTATCTAATAGTCTTCACTACTCAAATTTAAAAGACCAAGCTAACTAATTGATTTGAACAGCAAAAGAACACTTAAAACTAAGAAATTTCAGCAGGAGTTTATCTAGGGATCCTAACTAAACGACCATCCATTCCATCATCAAGCACAGATTCAATTCAAACCATTCAACAAACACGTTGCTTGCAAATAGTGAAAGATTTAAAGCCTGAACCAATTTCTATAAAAGATGAACTGTAGAAACAATGAACTAAGCTGGAAATTTGAAATTAAGCTGGAAACTTTGAGACGAAGCTGGAAATTACAATTCTAAACTGGAAAATAGCAGGAATTCGAAAACAAATGAAAGGGAAATGTAAATTCTTGTTCTACAGCAAGTAAGCACAAAGGAACAATGAAAAGAAATCTGAATTGGAGTGTCCGGTGGAAGAAACTCTACTCCTATGAAGCCGATTGCTTCTTAGCCGGAGTAGAGGAGGGAATAGGCTGTGAAGTCGAAGAAGAGGGCCTGTCCAAGCTGTTAATCGCCTGAGAAACCGATCGAACAGTAGCTTCGTTCCTCCATCGCCTCTCCCCTGCGTTTCTGCCGTAATCCGAGAAGAGAGATCCCCTTCTTTTGCTACCCTAATCCCCTTTTCTACTCCTCCTTTCCACCCTTGATTTCCTCTGATGAGTGGCTGAGATCACTTGCAATGAAGCTCCATCAATCGTCGTTGCCAGATCCAAGTGGAGGGTTGTGATGACCAACGCATCCGATCGCATCTGGACAGCTACTGATCGGTCTGGAAGCTCTCTGATCGGACTGGATGACCCCTGATCGGTCTGGGGACCGATCAGGACCCTCCCTGATCGGTCTGGGGACCGATCATGATTTAATCAGTAGCTAAAATTCTGAGTTCTTTTGTGCCATCTCCTTTTGATCGGTCTGGGGACCGATCAGGACTTCCCTGATCGGTCTGGTGACCGATCAGAGCTCCCCTGATTGGTCTGGTGACCAATCAGGCTCCAACAGAATGAAATTTGAGTCTGATGTCGTTCTTTATGGATCCATCTTCGCTCCGGATGTGCCCTTTTTGATCCGATGATGCACAAGCTGTCCAAAAATCCAATAGAATGAAATATGAGTGTGAAAATGCAGGAAAATTAATTAACCAATGAAAATACATCCTATTAATAATCATGCATCATTTCATAAACAAATACACCCTAGAGCCCCAATTTTCCCTACTAATGACACAAAATTTATCGATCAAATTGCTAATTATCACTCCCCCACACCTACTCTTTGCACGTCTCGAGCAAAAAGAAAACCAAGTTTATTGACTCAAGCAAGTTTACCTAGCATGGAGGAAATCACCCAGTGGTAATTATTCAAGATCATCAAGCCTTTTGGAACCAAGTTCGCATCAATTCCATTCTAACACTAGCTAATTGGTAATGGTGAATTCATCCAAGTCAATAGATCAAGCATGAAACTCTCGTAGGACTAGCCCTAACTCTCAAAATTCAATGAGTAGTGGAGTTCCACTCAAGAATCATCATGCCTCTTCACTATCATAAGCTTGCTCACCCCCTAATTTTCATCAAAAGAATGCATGTGACACATAAAATGAATAGAGCTTATTAATAGAGAAGACAAAATAAACAAGAAGAAAGTTTCTATTACTAAGTGAAGAATTTAGTGGGGCAAGCAAAAGAAAACGTTAAATGATAGAACTTGATGAATTAGTCAGCTTGTATGTGAACTCATCTTATTATCCCAATTTGAGCCATTTCCTTTGATCTGATTGATTGTATCTGATCGACCTGACTGCCTCTGATCGGTCTGGAGACCGATCAGACTCCTCCCTGATCGGATTGACGACCGATCAGGGTCTAATCAGAATGGATTTGCAGATTCTGAAACTGTTGTCTCTATGATTTCTTCTTCTTCCAATCACTAACTGACTTTTGAATTCAATTGGCTACTTGTTCACCATTTCAACTTAGAAAACTAACCACTTCAATAGCTCTTCCAAATGTTTTTGCGACTTTTGAGATTCCAAACTTGTAAAGTTTTTCACGGTTTATGATTCAAAAATTTCAGACAATTCTTCTCTTCTCATTTAGTTTTCCTTGCTATTTTCTCCTTCCCTCTTTTCACTTCTGATGGATTGCTAGGAGTTAAGTCTTTGTCAACCACTTCAAATGAAAGAATCAGTAGCTTAAGCCCTTTGCAGCCCAGCAATACAGCATTTTTTTTCAATTACAGCAGCCCCACAAGTTGCTGAAAGATTTTTCCAGCAAGCTGTGCTCTCCCACTTTCTCAACTTTGAATGCCTCAATTTCCAATTTCTTCATCCATTACTAATTCAATAGCCTCAAAGAAGATTGGGGTATTGATGATCTAAAAGAAGGATGACTAATTCTCTGATTTGGCACGGAATTGGCTCGAAATTAGCTTGCAACCTCTGTAATATTCAATTTCGGGAGACTTTGCCTTACTTCAAGCTTCAACACTTCAGTTTCGCTCCAAGATTGACTCCAAGAATCTAAACTGCACTTATTCCACATTTTTTTCTTTCTTTTTTTTCTGCTTTGTTCTGTTTTTTTTCCTTCTGTTTTTTTTCTATTTTTTTTCGAATGCAAATGATGATACTGCGTAGTTCTTGGAGTCTACCTTGTCTTTAGCTTTGAAGCTTTCAAAAATCACATCCAAGAGAACCTTGCGCTATCTCATATCATGTAGAGTTGGAATTCAACTTCACAGCTCCATTCTTGGAGTTGTTCGCTGCCTTCATGTCAACATTGAACTCATTTCATCCAAGGTCGATTTCTTTTCCCCCACACCTAAGATTTTGTCCATCTCAAGCAACTAATTCATCAAGTCCTTCACCAACTTTAGAGAAAAAGAATAGAGCAGAAATAGCAAAAGAGGAGGATACTTGTGCAAATGAAAAGAAGACTAGCAAAGATCATGATGAATAGCTCTACCATTCCATGTATCATATGCCTCTATGATTCTAAAAAGGAAATGAGCAAGTTCTAAAGTTCCAAAGCATGAATGTTCATCACACATAAAATGTTCTATGGTAAGCAACAAGTGGTCCTCTCTAGGAATAATATCAATCATGCTCAATCCAATATTAGAATCCTTCACCAACCAATAACTATATGCAAGTTGAGAACTAACCAAGGCATGATATCCATGACTCAATGCTCTAAATAATTTTCTCACTTCATGATTCCTCCAATGCATAGGAAAAACTTAAGAGAAGTGCTACTTACAACTAACAAAGCAAATTGCGAGAAAATCAAAATGTATGTACAAAAAGGAAAAAAGCAAAGAACAGACTCCCCTCTAAGTCGGGTAGATTGCATGGTACAAGTCCATACTCTCCATTCTTGTTCCCTCCATTTCCTCGTGATAATGCTTCAATTGATGTCCATTCACCTTGAAGGTAGTGCCCATCATATCCTGTATCTCAATAGCACCGAAGGGAAACACATTAGTAACAACAAAAGGACCCTCCCACCTAGACTTCAACTTACCTGGATACCACTTGAGTCTAGATCTAAACAAGAGCACATTTTCTCCCACATGAAACTCTTTTCTCAAAATGTTCTTATCGTGGAAAGCCTTGGTCTTTTCTTTATAAATGCGTGAACTCTCGTAGGCTTCTAACCTTAGTTCCTCGAGCTCTTGTAGATGCAACTTCCTTTCTTGCCCAGATTTTTCTAAGTCCATGTTGCAAGCTTTAACTGCCCAATAAGCCTTGTGTTCCACCTCCACTGGTAAATGACAAGCCTTACCATAAACAATCCTGTAGGGAGACATCCCAATGGGTGTCTTGTAGGCAGTCCGATAGGCCCATAACGCTTCATCCAGTCTCTTGCTCCAGTCCTTCCGGTCTAGCCTTACAGTTTTCTCCAAGATAAGCTTAATCTCCCTATTTGATATTTCAGCTTGTCCATTTGTTTGGGGATGATACGGGGTGGACACTTTATAGATCACTCCATACTTGCTCAGAAGCGCTTTCATGTGCCTATTGCAGAAGTGAGACCCTTGATCACTGATGATCGCCCTGGGTACCCCAAACCTGCAAAATAGGTGAGTCCTGACAAAATCCACAATAACAGATGAATCGTTAGTCCTAGTGGGGATTGCCTCCACCCATTTAGACACATAATCCACAGCCAACAAGATATAAATAAATCCATATGAAATAGGAAAAGGACCCATGAAATCGATACCCCAAACATCAAAAATCTCGCAAAATATCATGAGTTGTTGAGGCATTTCATTCCTACGTCCTAAGTTCCCAACTCGCTGACATCGCTCACAAGTCTTATGGAAGTGGTAAGAATCTCTAAACAAGGTAGGCCAATACAACCCTGCATCCAAAACCTTCTTAGCAGTACGTTGAAGACCAAAATGACCCCCACATGCAAGTGTGTGACAAAATGAAAGTACTGACTGGAACTCACAATCAGGGATACATCTCCTAACTATCTGGTCGCTACAAAATTTCCACAGATAAGGGTCATCCCACACGTAATACTTAGAATCACTCGCTAATTTATCACGTTGAGCTCTAGAAAAATGTGTAGGGAAGACATGTGCAACCAAATAGTTGACAAGATCGGCATACCATGGAACATTACCTTGCAGCTGCAGAAGATGCTCATGTGGGAATACATCTGAAATGGGTGTAGGATCTGTCGCCCCCTCAATCCTGCTCAGGTGGTCAGCTACTAGGTTCTCCTTCCCGCTCCTATCGCGTATCTCAACGTCGAATTCTTGAAGCAGAAGCATCCATCGAATCAATCTTGGTTTCGAATCTGGCTTCTTTAAGAGATACCTAATAGCTGCATGGTCAGAAAAAACAATCACATGTGAGCACAATAGATATGAACGAAACTTATCCAAAGCAAAAACAATGGCTAAAAGCTCCTTTTTAGTTGTGGTATAATTGGCTTGAGCCGAATCCAGTGTCCGGGACGCATAACAAATGACGTGCGGCGCTCCATCCACCCTCTGGCCAAGCACTGCTCCCACGGCATGATCTGATGCATCACACATCAGCTCGAATGGTAAACTCCAGTCTAGGGGCCGAATGATAGGGGTCGATGTGAGAGCCGCCTTCAGGTGATCAAAGGCGTCCTTACACTGCTGATCAAAATGAAACTCCATATCCTTCTGTAGCAAGGTCGAAAGAGGAAGGGCTATCCTGCTGAAATCTCTAATGAATCGCTTGTAGAAACCTGCGTGACCAAGAAAAGAGCGAACGCCCCGCACGCATGCGGGATAAGGCAGAGATGTAATACAATCAATTTTTGCAGGATCTTCTTCGATACCCTTCCGAGAGACTATATGACCTAAAACTATGCCATGCTCAACCATGAAATGACATTTTTCATAATTAAGTATAAGGTCAGTCTCTATGCAACGATGCAAAACTCTAGATAAGCTATCCAAACATGTATCAAAAGAGGATCCATATACAGTAAAGTCATCCATAAATACCTCCATGCAATGCTCTAAAAGATCTGAAAAAATGCTTACCATGCATCGCTGGAAGGTACCTGGGGCATTACACAATCAGAATGGCATCCTCCTGTATGCAAAAGTCCCAAATGGGTAGGTGAAGGTCGTCTTATCCTGATCCTCTAGAGCAATATGAATATGAAAGTATCCAGTAAAACCGTCCAAGAAGCAATAGTGTGATCTACCAGCAAGCCTCTCCAACATCTGGTCGATGAATGGTAAGGGGTAGTGATCCTTCTCGTAGCCTGATTCAGCTTCCGGTAGTCTATACATACTCTCCATGAACTCTGGACTCTAGCAGGAATCAAGGCACTCTCCTTGCCCTCCACCACTGTGATACCGGACTTCTTCGGGACCACCTGCACTGGACTCACCCACTGACTGTCGGAGATAGGATATATAATGCCAGCCTGTAGTAGCTTGGTTACCTCCTTCTTGACCATATCTAAAATAAGTGGGTTGAGTCTGCGCTGTGGTTGTCTCACAGGCCTTGCACCCTCCTCTAAGAAAATCTGGTGCATGCAAATGGATGAGCTAATCCTTGGTATATCTGCAATGGTCCACCCAATAGCCCTCTGACACATCCGTAGAAGATGTAGTAGCCTTTTCTCTTGACCTGACTCAAGATACTGAGCAATGATGACTGGCAACTGCTCATCCTCTCCTAGGTAGGCATACTTCAAGTGCTTAGGTAGGGGCTTCAAAGCAAGCTTTGGGGGTTTCAGGACTGAGGGAAGCAATTTTTCAGGACCTGCCTCCAATGCAGACACCTCAGCGTCATCCAACTGGATAGTGTCACAGGCTAAAGCTGATCCACCACTATCATCATCATCCTCATCTGAATCCTCTGTGTCGGCTAGATCTGAATCCGTGCCATCTGACTCCTCAGAATCTAGTGTGTCCAACACGTCAATGCCCAGCAGCGAATGATCCTCAGCGGGATATCTGATCACATCAAGGATGGAGAACTGAACCACTGTGTCCCCAAACTCCATGGTGAGTGTCCCTGCATGAACATCTATCTTGGTTCTTATCGTCTTCAGAAATGACCGTCCCAAAATTAATGGAGCTGAGCTTGAGGTTAGATCCTTCTCCATATTTAAGATGTAAAAATCAGCTGGGAATATCAAATCCTTGACTTTCACCAATACGTCCTCTATGACTCCAACTGGATGAGAAAAACTACGGTTGGCCAACTGAATGACCACCCCAGTAGGCTGTAATGATCCAATGCCTAAAGAGATGAACACCGACTTGGGCATGACATTGATGGAGGCTCCTATGTCTAGCATAGCATCTTCGAACATGCAGTCTCCAATCACGCACGGTATTGTGAAAACCCCTGGGTCTTGGCATTTCTGAGGCATTGGCTGGATCATGGCTGAGACATTCTTTCCCATACTGACCAACTTTGTCCCTTTCAGCTTCTTCTTGTGAGTGCACAGATCCTTTAGAAACTTAGCATACTTGGGAATGTGTTTGATCACTCTAAGCAATGGGATGTTCACCTCTACTTTGCTAAAGATGTCAATCAGCTCCTGAAGCTCCTGTGTCTTGTCTGAATCAGCATTTTTCCTTGGACCCATTGCCCTTGAGGGAAAGGTAACTGAATGGGTGGCTCTGGCAGTGGAAGTGACTCTGGCTCTACTCCCCTCTGAACTCTCGAAAGATCAACCTCTGATACTGCAGGAGTCTGTGGGGTAGGAGCCTCCTGTGTAACCCGTCCACTCCTGAGTGTGATAGAACTGACATTCCCCCTAGGGTTTGGAATAGACTGAGAAGGTAGCTGACTAGATCCTTGAGCTTGCATCTGACTGATGGTGGATGATATCTGTCCAATTTGTCGCTCTAGGTTTTGAATGGAAGCATCAGTCCTACTCTGATAATGTCTATAATCTCCCTACTGCTGCTGAAATTGAGTGTTAATCTGAGCGCTAATTTGCTGAAAATTTTTCTCTTGATGCTGAATCTGAGCGCTCAACTGCTGAAAATTCCTCTCTTGTTGTTGTAAATGAGTGAGAAGTGGCTCCAGAGTGAGTGGAAGTTCTGGTTTTTGTTGCTGAACCGGTGTAACTCTTGGCGGAGATGGACTACTATAAAATCCAGGCGGTCGCTGAACTACAGGTGGCGCAACAGGAAGTGGTGGCTGATAAAGCTGCTGTTGATGTGATGTGTTCCCATACCTCAGATTAGGATGATCTCTCCAACCTGGATTGTATGTGCTGGACATGGGATCATAAGGCTGCTTGTATCCATAAGACTGAGGTTGGAAAGACTGAGGCCTGGACTGAAAAGCATTTGCTGCCGCCACTTGACTTGCAAGATAAGATCCATCATCAACCTGTACCTGGGGGCATAAATCTGTGGGATGAGAGGCGCTACTGCAAAGTCCACAAATCCTCATTGCTTAGGCTACTTGAGCTGAGGGCTGCTGAGCAGTCTGAAGGAGAGTCATCTGCCTAAGGAGAGTAGCCAAATCTTGAAAATTAACCTTCACCTCCTGAGCTTCCATATTCTGTCCTGTGATCTCATGTACTCCTTTAGGCACCAGTGGGCGGCTCCCAAACTGTTGAGAATTTGCTGCCATAATAGAAATCAACTCTTTAGCTTCCTCAGGTGTCTTGTTCACTAAGGCCCCTCTGCTAGCAGCGTCCACCATACTCCTGTCCATGGGAAGAAGTCCCTCATAGAAGTATTGAATGAGTAGCTGCTCACTAATTTGATGGTGGGGACAACTAGAACAAAGTTTCTTGAAGCGCTCCCAATACTCATATAGTGTCTCTCCAGAAATCTGCTGGATCCCACAGATACTCTTTCTAATGGCAGTAGTCCTTGAAGCTGGGAAGAATTTCTCCAGAAAGCTTTCTTCATTTCGGCCCAAAAAGTAACTAAAGCATGTGGCAAGGTGTACCACCAGTCTTTTGCTCCATCCACAAGTGAAAATGGGAAAGCTCTCAGGTTGATGTCTTCTTCAGCAATTCCATGTGGCTTCATAGTAGAGCATACGGTGTGAAACTCCTGGAGATGTCTAGTGGGGTCCTCACCAGCTAAGCCATGAAACTTTGGGAGTAGATGAATGAGTCCGGAACGTAGCTTAAAATCAACCTCCAACTCAGGGTACTGGATACACTGAAAAGCCAGCTCTGGTGCTGCAAGCTCCCTCATGGTTCTATTGTTCGCCATCTGGAATTCTGACAAAGGGTCACTACTGGTAGACAGTCTAGAAATCCCTAGCTGAGCTCTCCTCTGTGTGTGGAAGGTTCTTTCTATCTCAGGATCAAAATCAGCTAAGCTGGAGTAGGAAGACCTGGTCATGCACTGCACACCAAATGGAGAAAATTAGTAAAATGCAAGAATTAACCAGAAAATTCAGAATTATTGCAAGACCTAAAAATAAACAAACATCATAAAAGGTCCCCGGCAACGGCACCAAAATTGATAACCGGTTTTAGTCGCGTTACGGTTTCAATTAATTTCCTCGTTTCAAGCAATTATGTAGTAGTAGCTGAACCGAATCGTCTCTCAAGGACCCAATATGATGCACGCACTTTTTCGGTCTATGAAAAATAGTAAATTGCAGAAAAATAAAAACTGGATAACCAAAGTATGTTCTCTTGGGGTTGCAAATAACAAAACAAGTAAACTTAACTACGAACTTCTACCTAATAGTCTTCACTACTCAAATTTAAAAGACCAAGCTAACTAATTGATTTGAACAGCAAAAGAACACTGAAAACTAAGAAATTTCAGCAGGAGTTTATCTAGGGATCCTAACTAAACGACCATCCATTCCATGATCAAGCACAGATTCAATTCAAACCATTCAACAAACACGTTGCTTGCAAATAGTGAAAGATTTAAAGCCTGAACCAATTTCTATAAAAGATGAACTGTAGAAACAATGAACTAAGCTGGAAATTTGAAATTAAGCTGGAAATTTTGAGACGAAGCTGGAAATTACAATTCTAAACTGGAAAATAGCAGGAATTCGAAAACAAATGAAAGGGAAATGTAAATTCTTGTTCTACAGCAAGTAAGCACAAAGGAACAATGAAAAGAAAGCTGAATTGGAGTGTCCGGTGGAAGAAACTCTACTCCGATGAAGCCGATTGCTTCTTAGCCGGAGTAGAGGAGGGAATAGGCTGTGAAGTCGAAGAAGAGGGCCTGTCCAAGCTGTTAATCGCTTGAGAAACCGATCGAACAGTAGCTTCGTTCCTCCATCGCCTCTCCCCTGCGTTTCTGCCGTAATCCGAGAAGAGAGATCCCCTTCTTTTGCTACCCTAATCCCCTTTTCTACTCCTCCTTTCCACCCTTGATTTCCTCTGATGAGTGGCTAAGATCACTTGCAATGAAGCTCCATCAATCGTCGTTGCCAGATCCAAGTGGAGGGTTGTGATGACCAACGCATCCGATCGCATCTGGACAGCTACTGATCGGTCTGGAAGCTCTCTGATCGGACTGGATGACCCCTGATCGGTCTGGGGACCTATCAGGACCCTCCCTGATCGGTCTGGGGACCGATCATGATTTAATAAGTAGCTAAAATTTTGAGTTCTTTTGTGCCATCTCCTTTTGATCGGTCTGGGGACCGATCAGGACTTCCCTGATCGGTCTGGTGACCGATCAGAGCTCCCCTGATTGGTCTGGTGACCAATCAAAGCTCCCCTAATTGGTTTGGTGACCAATCAGAGCTCCAACAGAATGAAATTTGAGTCTGATGTCATTTTTTATGGATCCATCTTCGCCCCGGATGTGCCCTTTTTGATCCGATGATGCATAAGCTGTCCAAAAATCCAATAGAATGAAATATGAGTGTGAAAATGCAGGAAAATTAATTAACCAATGAAAATACATCCTATTAATAATCATGCATCATTTCATAAACTAATACACCCCAGAGCCTCAATTTTCCCCACTAATGGCACAAAATTTATCGATCAAATTGCTAATTATCAGCTAGTCATCTGATCCTGACTAGACTTCTCTCTGCCAAACATCAAATCATGTTTGGCTTAGCCCTTGTTCTAACTGACCAGATTTGGGTTTAGTCACTCTGCCAAATATCAAGTCATGTTTGGCTAATCCTTGGTCAAACTGACCAGCCCTTAGTTCTTTGCTAATCACTCTACCAAACACCAACTCCTATTTGGCTAACCCTTTTGTCAAACTAATTAGACTTGGGTGTACCCTGCTAAACATCAAGTTCTGTTTAGCTTAACCCTTGGTCAAACTGACTAGACCTTGGTATATTGTCAAACATCGAAACTCTAAAGATTGATTGCTCTTGTTTGATACTTTCGGCACCAACACTTTTTTTCAGAACAAGTAAAACAAAAAGTTTGGGGAATTAGGACTACATTTTGTTGGTGATCATGCGGTCGACAAGAGAGGGTGAATTGCCCCTATAAAAAAATCTATCTTTTGTCCTTTCTTAACAAAGATATTGGTTAGCTCACAAGCAAGATAAACATAAGAAAGAATTTAATAAAAAAAAGAGGTACAGACAGTTACTTGGTTTGCAACCAGGAAGGTTGCTAATCCAAGACAAAAATATAGCTCGACCACCTGATTAACTCCTTGGGGCGGAGAAGCCTCTTACACGAATGTAGAACTTAGCAAACAGAGGAAAACAAAAATGAAATTCATTTACAGTGAATTGCTGTTTGAAATTGAGCTCTAGGGGCCTATTTATAGCCTTGGTCAAGTCTATCTGAATGCTGACGTGGCCCTACTCGGCCGTCCGAGAGCTTAGGGGCACCTGACACATGGCTTAAGGAATATCTCTTTTGCAACGTTTACAAACGGCTAGTTGTGGATTGGTTTTCGACAGGGTGCCTGTATACATAGGGGCACCTGAGAGCATTAGGGTGCCCTTATTTACGGTACCCGAGTCCTCTCGGGCGCCCAAGTGGCTTTCGGTCAGCTTTATACTGACCGGTCTCTAACGGTTCTTGGGTGATCTCGGGCCTTCCAGAGTTGGGCTCACCCGAACCCTCTTTCGACCTTCTCCTCGAGCATGCTTCCGCCCGGCTTCTCATCCCTCAGACGTCGCGCATATCCTTTTCACTCCACCAGCGTACTCTTCCATAGACCTCCGCGCCCCTCGGATGCATCAAGTCCGTCGGCTCTCTTCCCATGTCATCTTCTTGAACCGCTACGTCTTCCGCTTGACTTCCTGCGCACCTAAGCTCCTGCGCACTTAAACATAGGGATCAAATACAACATGACCTAACTTGACTCGGTTGACTACATCAAAACTTACCTAGAGTACTTATAATCTTTCCCTTTTTGATGTGCATCAACCCTAGTTAAATTAGGATAAAAGTACACATAAAAAATACAAGAATAAATATATGACTCTAAAAGCACAAAATAAATTAAAATTTAGCCTCCCCTTAACTTAATACTATTTCTCCCCTTTTGATCATATCAAAATTTAAACATATTAAGGGTAAATTTAACATTAATGATAAAGATATACAAAAATTCATAGAAAATTATTAAAAGCATCCAAAAATTTTTGAGAACATGTCTAACATAATAGTTAGTTTCTAGAAACCCCAATTTATCAAAATTTAGTCAAAATCATTTTTAAAATTTAAAGTACAATTTTTGAGAAATAATTTTTAATAATTTATTTTTACAAGATAATTATTCAAATTTTTATGCAGGTTAGAATTTTAGCTGGCTTATTTTTGTAAATATTGTTAAAATGAAATTAATTTTCTAACTTTATGAAAATAATTTTGAATTCAGAGTTGATAAAAATAAAAAGAATAATTTTAAAATCTAATTTTGACTTCTAATAAATTAGAAAATTTTTCTCAACGCTTGAGAGATAATTCAAAGATCTTGAAAAATTGGATTCGATAAAATTAATTTTTTAAGTATTTTTAAAATTTAAAAATATACTTTCGAATGAAAAATCATAATAAATCAGCCTAATTGTTAAAAATTTTGAAAAAAAATTTATCGATAGCTACAGCAGATTCTATCATAAGAAAATATTAAATTAATTTTTCTGCAACAATTATACCTAAAAAATTTCATAAAGATTACACATAAAGAATTAATTTCAAAAAAAATATTGATAAATAAGCAATAAATAAAATCTAACAGTTTAGTTTAGATTTTGGGATCCAATATAAGTTCTTTCCAACAAGATTAATCAAAAACTTAGGTGGAATATAAGTTTTATAAATTTTTATAATTTGGCCCCTATAAAATCATAAATTCTAATTTAGTCCTCCTTAATATCTAACTTTTGAATTTTGAAAACAATTTGAACATGCATGGTTGTTTTTCAAATTTTCAACTTGAGCCTTCAAAATTTCATTTTCTAATTTCAAATTATCATACATTTTTATTAGACATGTCGATGCTAATTTCTTCTTCAAATCTATATTTTTGAATTTTAATTTGCAAAATGATTTGGTCATTTTCTTAATGCCGAAATAGAGTTGATTAGGAGGAAGTAAACATACTTTACTTACCAAGTCATTCTCGAATTCGGAAGCTCTCCCTTCATCGCTGCTTTCTTTCAACGTGACTCGCCCTTTATCGCTGCTTTCTTCTTGGTGGGTGACCATCAGTGCTAGTCCGGCATATTCCTCGAGATCTAAATCTTCTGATGAAGACTCGTCCCATGTTGCCTTTAGGCTATGGGTTTTTGACTTCGTTGCCCCTTTTCCTTTGTTCTTCAACTTGGAGCAGTTTTTCTTAACGTGTCCCTCTTCGTCGTAGTGATAGCATTTAATCTTCCTTTTTCTTCGAGGGTGTCTCTTAGCCTGCATCTCATTAAATTTATTATATTTAAAAAATTTCTTGAATTTTCTTACCATGTATGATGATTCCTTTTCATCGGCTGAACACACTTCATCATTTTCGGTCTTTCTTGAGTGTAGGGCAATGTTATCCATCTTTTTATCATTTTTTATGCATAGAGATTCGTGAAGTTCTAAAGTCAAAAATAATTATTCTAAGATACTTACCTCAAGGTCCTTAGAGATGAAGTATGCATCTATTACAAAAGTCCAGTCTGGAGTTCGTGGGAATGCATTTAAAGCATACCTTTGTGCGTCGTGACTTGTTACCGTTTCTCCAAGCTTTTTAAGTCCCGTGATCAGCTCTTTAAGTTTGGCGTGTAGTTGGGCAACTGATTCTCCTTCTTCTATTCGAAGGTTGCTGAGTTGGTTACGGAGTAGATCTCATTTCGTCAGTTTTGTTTCAGAAGTACCTTCGTGGAGTTCCAGAAATTTTTCTCAAAGTTCTTTCGTTGATTGGTAGGTCCCAATTTAGTTGACTTCTTGTGCCAGTAAAACAGTTAGTAGATAAAATTCTGCTTCTGTTTGCTACAAATTCTGCTTGCTTCTTTTTCGTCCAAAGGCTCTCATCTTTGTCTTTATTCTCGGCGTCTTTAGGGGCTACAAAATTATTTTTTATAATTAATGATAAATTAGAATTGGTTTTAAAAAAATACTTGCATATTTCACTTCCAAGTAGCGAACTCCCCCTCGAATATTGACGGGTAGATGACTAGTCCGACCATTTTATACTTTGCTTCAGATGACGGTTAGTCCTTTTGGAGCGTCCTAGATCTGATACCACTTGTCAGTGATTGTGCAGTCGGAAAGAAGGGGGTGAATTGCTCTTGCAAAAAATATCTATCTTTTGTCTTTGCTCAACAATAATATTGGTTAGTTCACAAGCAAGATAATCATAAGAAAGAATTTAACAAAAAAAAGAAAGAGGCACAGACGGTTATTTGGTTTGCAACCAGGAAGACTGCTATTCTAAGACAAAAATATAGCTTGATCTCCTGATTAACTCCTTGGGTCGAAGAAGCCTGTTACACGAATGTGGAACTCAGAAAATAGAGGAAAACAGAAATGAAATTCTTTTACAGTGAATTGTTATTTGGAACTGAGCTCTAAGGGCCTATTTATAACCCCGATCAAGTCTATCCGAATGCTGACGTGACCCTACTCGGGCGCTGGAGAGCTTATGGGTGCCTGACACATGGCTTAAGGGATATCTCCCTCGCAACGTTCACAAACGGCTAGCTGTGTATGAGTTTTCGGCATGTAGGGTGCTTGTATGCGTAGGGGCGCTCGAGAATAGGGGCGCCCGAGAGCATAGGGGTTCCCTCATTCACGGGCGCCCGAATGGCTTTCGGTCAGCTTTATGCTGACTGGTCTCCAACGGGTCTTCTTGGGTAATCTCGATCCTTCCTGAGTTGGGATCACCCGAACCCTCCTCTGGCTTTCTCCTCAAGCATGCTTCCGCACGACTTCTCGTCCCTCGGACGTCGTGCGCATCCTTCTCGCTCCACCAGTTTACTCTTCTGTAGACCTCTACATCCCTTGGATGCACCGAGCTCATCGGCTCTCTTCTCTTGCCATCCTTCTCGATCACTGTGTCTTCTGATCGACTTCCTGCACTCTTAAGCTCCTACACACTTAGACATAGGAATCAAATATAACAGGACTTAACTTGACTCAGTTGACTACATCAAAACTTACCCGGGGTACTTACACTTTTAATTGAGCTTCCTTGCTACAGAGGGTGGAGGAGGCACATAGCTTGTTGTTGAGTGCGAACTATAGAGGTTTAAGAGATGAGCGAATACGGAGCTTATGTTGGGTATGGTTTGGTGGGTTTCCTCAGCGAATACCTGGTCGATTCGAGAGACCTCTCCACACCTACGGATTAAAATTAATCCGAGTGGAGACCCATCTCCCATCGACCGTCTCGTGCCGTATCGAACGATCCAAATTACAACTTAGCCAATTACCAAAATTGGCCTTGTAATTTGCTCGACTGTTCGATCGCGGAAAAGGCGACAAGTTGATCGCCGACTTTTGTGTTTATGGTCGGGGTCCAGTTAACAATTTATTCATATCAAAACAATAAATTATCAAACATAAAATAACGAGACATACGATCATGGCACATAATTGACATAAGGTTAAACAAAGGAGCATAGGGAAAGATATACCTTTCCGATCACCTCGCGGTCTTCTACCTTATGTCCCTCCCTTCGCGGACGTCGTGTGGGCGATGATCTACCATGAACCGAGATCACCAAAGCCTCCAAAAGATTTTTCCTTCTCACCTTAGCCGAAACAAGAAAACCCTAGCCTAGGGTTTTCAAAGCCGCCGGCCACTTCTTCCTCTTCCCTTGCGCCGCCGACCACCGGAGCTGCTCCAAGGCCTCCAGACCAATAGCAGACCTAGAGAGGAAGGAGAAGGAGATGAAGAAGGAGAGAATTCTCCTTCTTCCTCACCCAACCAGCCCGCCCAACCCTTTCTCCCTCAACCTTGCGGCGCCACCGCAAGCTTGGTTGCGCCGCCTCCCATCGGCCACCGACGCCTCCTTCACCCTCCCTGAGCACCACGCAAGGTAGAGGACTCCTCTGCCTTGCTTTCGTGAGCCTCAGCCGGAGCTTGGTGGAGGAGGGATAGAGAACCGAAGGGGAGAACCCCTTCTTCTCCTTGTCGCCGCTGAAACCCTAAGCGGGTAGGAGAGAGAGAGAGAGGAGAGGGGCTTGGGTATCAACTCTTTGATTGTCTTGGTTTCATGATCTCCTTGGGTATATATAGGGCTAAGGTAGGGACCAAGAGGAGGAGTTGGATCTTGGCCCACTAATGGATTTAAACCCGATCCATTAATTAAGATTCATTCCACTAAAGGATCTTAATTGAACTTACTCACCAACCCCCATATTTTCATATGGGCTCAACATATTACGAGTCGTTCATCCCCCCGTGTTTAAGATCTCGAATGCCCATTAATTAATTAAATTACTAACAATTTAAATTAAGCAACTTCTGGATCCTTGATTAGTACCACTCAACCTTATCATCGTGCCGGATCAAATCCACCTGCAGGGTTTAGCACGATGAACCTTTTGAGCTCATCAAGGGGGCATCATCATCCCGACTAACCAGGACATGGATTCCATCAATAATCAATGGCACATCATATTATTAATATTATCTTCCAACTTACCAGGCCTATCGATCTAACAGAATAGATCTCACCCTTTGGTAAATCAAAGAAATAATAATTAATAAAATATGCCCGTTATTATTTCGGGATTAAGGGATCGTACTGTTAGTAGGAGCCCTAGAGCCAATTATGTGATGATTGACTAGGGACATTTTGTATCATATTCTATCATTAATAAATGCATGGTTATTATACTTACTTTGTATTTGTGCCAAATAACTAAGTATAATAATGTCCTTGGGTAGTAGGTTCTTATCTACATTATATCGATTGGTTGAATCGATAATGAGATGATGTAGAGAACACTACTCTAAACCATTCCTAGTCAAGTATTAATATTCAAGGACAATATTAATACATGGAGACTAGCATGTAGGTCAACTGATGACTTGAGCTCACAAGTCATGGATATGTGATATCAAGTTGACACATGGGTATACATTGGAGAATGTGTACTGAATGACCCGCCATGAGAAAGTTTCATAGATTGTCATATGAGTGTCATAAACTTTCTCATGTGACTATTAGTATGAATAATCCTTAGACCTGAAGTCACTACGGTTCCCTACATAAGGAGTTATGTACTTTTGTATCGTCAAACGTCACCCGTAACAGGGTGGACTATAAAGGTGATCACTGGGTATGTAATTGTTGGGTTCTCCCGGCACAAAAACATAAAAGTGCAGCGAAAACAAGAACCCACGAGCGATCCATGCGAAAGAAAAACTCGTACAAAGTTGATCTACATTTACTTCTAAAGAAGATATACCTTTGGAGCGTGCCCTTTGCTTATCCCGCTCGTCCAAGGTGCGCCGGATCTCTTGCATGTTCAAGTGTCCGTGCCTCTATTTGTATCCACATGGACACAATCTCTCAACTTCGGGAGAACTACCTTAGTTGTGCTAGCAACTTGAGGTAGCTCGCAGAACATCAAAAACCCTACAGTAGGGTTTCGGCCAAAGGAGGAAGATGAGGGAGGGAAGAAGAAAGGGAAGAAGGAAAGGAAGAAGACCCCATCCAAAGTCACAAGTCCCTCTTTTATAATCATCCCATGAATATGAAGAGGTTTGTGTCTCTTTGGCTTCCTTTATCAATACCAATAAAGAGCACCTCTTTTCATGTGGCTCTTCATCTTTTCCCATGCAAGAAAAGAATCTTTTCATTCAATGAAGAGAGACTTTTCCCTTTCCTTCATGCAACTCCGACCGGGTCTCTCGGGCTTCCGACTTAGTCTCCCGACCAAGTCTCCCGAGTGGCGAGCTCCCGACCCAGTCTGCCGAGCTCCGACCCAGTCTGCCGAGCTCTGACCCAGTTTGCCAAGTGCCGACCCAGTCTGCCGAGTGCCGACCCAGTTTGCCGAGTGCCGACCCAGTCTGCCGAGTTCCGACTCGGTCCGCCGAGCTCCGACTCGGTCCACCAAGCTCCGACTCGGACTCTCGAGTTCCCAACTCGAGCCCCCCCGAACTGACCTCCCGAGTTCCCAACTCGGGCTCAGATCTCCAATCAGATTTCCCGAAGCATTGTGTCCTTTGTGTGTGACCCAATAGGTTCTCGTGACATTGGCAATGAGCCTAAACACTTTAGACACATAAGCAATGAGCGGCATCTAGCAATGCATCAATGCTACCCAAGTAACAAGAAAAGTCGAGATCCGACTAAACCTCCATGACTATGATAGTGTATGACCTTGTCCTTCTATCCTTGATATCTGGATTGAAATGAGGCATAGACCGTGTCATCCTCAATCAATCTTGTGTTTCTTGATCCCCAAGTAGACTCACTCAAACAAATGAGCTTAATATCTCATATTGACTCATTTGAGCATGACCATGCATTTCAGTAGTCCTACTCGATCAAGGGGCCCACAGATATCACTCCCGTCATATGGGAGGGATAGATCCCATCTACATCACTTACATCCCTCTGCATAATTCATTACATACCCAGTGATCGCCTTTATAGTCCACCCTGTTACGGGTGACGTTTGACGATACCAAAGTACATAACTCCTTATGTAGGGAACCGTAGTGACTTCAGGTCTAAGGACTATTCATACCAATAGTCACATGAGAAGCCTATGACACTCATATAACAATCTATGAAACTTTCTCATGGCGGGTCATTCAGTACACATTCTCCAATGTATACCCATGTGTCAACTTGATATCACATATCCATGACTTGTGAGCTCAAGTCATCAGTTGACCTACATGCTAGTCTCCATGCATCAATATTGTCCCTGAATAATTGATGCTTGACTAGGAATAATTTAGTGTAGTGTTCTCTACATTATCTCACTATCGATTCAACCAATCGATATAATGTAGATAAGAACCTACTACACTAGGACATTATTATACTTAGTCATTCGGCACAGAATACAAAGTAAGTATAATAACCAAACATGCCTTTATTAATAATAGAATATGATATAAAATGTCCCTAGTCAATCATCACATAATTGACTCTAGGGCTCCTACTAACAGTAATGAATTATGCGGAGGGATGTGAGTGATGTAGATGGGATCTATCCCTCCCATATGACGGGAGTGATATCTGTGGGCCCCTTGATCGAGTAGGACTACTGAAACGCATGACCATGCTCAAATGAGTCAATATGAGATATTGAGCTCATTTGTTTGAGTGAGTCTACTCGGGTATCAAGAAACACAAGATTGATTGAGGATGACACGGTCTATGCCTCATTGGTCAATCTAGATATCAAGGATAGAAGGACAAGGTCATATACTATCATAGTCACGGAGGTTTAGTCGGATCTCGACTTTTCTTGTTACTTGGGTAGCAATGATGCATTGCTAGATGCCGCTCATTGCTTATGTGTCTAAAGGGTTTAGGCGCATTGCCAACGTCGCGAGAACCTATTGGGTCACACACTAAGGACATGATGCTTCGGGAGCCCGAGTTGGGAACTCGGGAGACCTGATCCCGAGTGGGAACTCGGGAGGTCAATTAGGGAGCCCGAGTTAGGAACTCGGGAAGTCTGAGCCCGAGTTGGGAACTCGGGAAGTCCAGCCTGAGTTGGGAACTCGGGAAGTCAGATCGGGAAGTCTGAGCCCGAGTTGGGAACTCGGGAAGTCTGAGCCCGAGTTGGGAACTCGGGAAGTCAGATCGGGAGATCAGCTCGGCAGACTGAGTCGGCACTCGGCAGACTGGGTCGGCACTCAGCAGACTGGGTCAGCACTCGGCAGACTGGGTCGGCACTCGACAAATTGGGTCGGAGCTCGGCAGACTGGGTCGGGAGCTCGGCACTCGGCAGACTTGGTCGGGAGACAGGTCGAAAGCCCGAGGGGGTCCGATCGGGATTAAAGAGAGATTCATTAAAGTATTTAATGAAGGGAAAAGAAAAGATTCTTTTCTTGCATGGAAAATGATAAAGAGCCACATGAAAAGATGTGCACTTTATTGGGAAGCCAAAGAGACACAAACCTCTTCATATTCATGGGATGAGTATAAAAGAGGGCCTTGTGACTTTGGATGAGGTCTTCTTCTTCCTTCCTTCTTCCCTTTCTTCTTCCCTCCCTCATCTTCCTCCTTTGGCCGAAACCCTACTGTAGGGTTCTTGGTGTTCTACGAGCTACCTCAAGTTGTTAGCACAACTAAGGTAGTTCTCTCGAAGTTGAGAGATTGTGTCCGTGTGGATATGAATAGAGGCACGGACACTTGAACGTGCAAGAGATCCGGCGCACCTTGGACGAGCGGGATAAGCAAAGGGCACGCTCCAAAGGTATATCTTCTTTAGAAGTAGATGTAGATCAACTTTGTACGAGTTTTTCTTTCGCATGGTCGCTCGTGGGTTCTTGTTTCCGCTGCGTTTTTATGTTCCATGTGCCGGGAGAACCCAACACGTACTCCATAATATAAACTGAGGTCCTATCCAATTATCGAGTCAGTACAAATTGGATAACCTCGGGTTTTGGTCCTGCTCAATGTATGCAAAGCACACTAGTGTAAGTCTATGGTCAAGACCGACCACACCTAATTACACTACAACCATTCCGATGGGTTGTCCAATTCTATCTCGGTTGTGAGTCCTCTACTTATACTAGGCAGGGAACTGATAACACGATCTTCTGTGTGTCACCACACACCATGTTATCTACAATGCGTAGTATTGGACTTCATGCATGTACTAATGTAAACAGGCACCTAGTGTAGTTGTGATTCTCTTTTCATAATAAAGATGTTCATATATAAAAAGTCATGTCTTTCAGTATACACATCTTACAATTTCCCACTTATACTTAAAGACATTGCTGTTTTCTCACTGCCATACATCTGACTCCCATATCCTCCACATGCCGATCAAAAGCTCTAACTGGAAGAGCTTTCGTGAAAGGATCTGCCAGGTTGTCCTTGATGCAATCCTGGCGACAGCCACTTCTCCTCGCTTTACGATTTCTCGTATCAGGTGGTCCTTGCGCTTTATGTGTTTACTTGCCTTATGGGCTCGTGGTTCCTTCGAGTTTGCAACTGCGCCACTGTTATCACAAAAGATTGTGATAGATCTTGGCAAACCAGGAATCACATCCAAGTCCACGATGAAGTTTCTGAGCCATACAGCTTCCTTGGCCGCCTCCGAGGCAGCCACATATTCAGCTTCCATGGTGGAGTCCGCCACGCACTTCTGCTTGACACTCCTCCAGACAATGGCTCCACCTCCTAAAGTAAACACAAACCCCAAGGTAGACTTACTCTTGTCCCTATCTGACTGGAAATCAGAGTCTGTATAACCCACATGGACTAATTTGTCTGCCCGATAAACCAGCATATAATCCCTAGTCCATCTCAGGTATTTCAATATATGCTTTACCGCAGTCCAATGTCCCTGTCCAGGGTTACTCTGATATCTGCTAACCATGTCCACGACAAAACAGATATCATGTCTCGTGCACAACATAGCATACATGAGGCTTCCTACTGCCAAAGCATAATGAACAACCTTCATTTCCTCTATCTCCTTTGATATTTTCGGACACATCTCCTTGGATAGAGGAACTCCATGTCTGAAGGGTAGGAAACCCTTCTTGGAGTTTTCCATGCTAAAACGAGACAAGACAGTGTCAACATATGATGCTTGGGATAAGCACAACATCCTTTTCTGGCGATCCCTTATGACTTTGATCCCAAGGATGTGTCCTGCTTCTCCTAAGTCCTTCATATCAAACTGCTTTGATAGCCATACCCTTACGTCTAATAACACTTTGACATTGTTGCCAATTAACAAAATGTCATCTACGTAAAGTACAAGAAACACCACGACATTTTCGTCACATCTTTTATACACACAAGACTCATCCGGACTTTGAGTAAATCCATATGACTGGATTACCTCATCAAAGCGGATGTTCCAAGATCTTGAAGCTTGCTTCAATCCATAGATGGATCGATTAAGCTTGCATATTAGATGCTCTTTGCCCTTTGTAATGAACCCTTCTGGTTGCTGCATGTAGATGGTCTCCTCAAGACTTCCGTTCAGGAAAGCCGTCTTGACATCCATCTGTCATACCTCATAGTCTATATGAGCTGCAATGGATAAGAGAATCCGAATCGACTTAAGCATGGCTACCGGCGAAAAGGTCTCCTCATAATCGATACCCTCTTTCTGAGTGTACCCTTTCGCAACAAGCCTTGCTTTGAAGGTCTCAACCTTCCCGTCTGATCCTCTCTTTCTCTTGTAGATCCACTTGCATCCAATGGCTTTTACACCATTGGATGGTTCTACTAGCTCCCAGACATGGTTAGAATCCATCGATTATATCTCGGAGTTCATTGCCCTTTGCCAAGAATCTGCATCCTTATCTTGGAGGGCCTCGTCATATGTCCAGGGATCCGGTTCATGTTTACCAGTGACCAAGTCGAAGACTCTCCCAAAAACATGAACCTCTCAGGTTGTCTAATAACCCTCCCACTATGACGAGGCACCACCTGTGTATCCTCAGTGACACGCGGTGCAGTGACTTGTGGTGTGTCCTCTTGTACAATTGGTCCTAAGGTCGGAACCACCCCTCTTAACTCTTCAAGCACTAGTCTACTCTTTGGCTTATGGTTTATCACATAGTCCTCTTCCAAGAATCTGACATTTGTGCTAACAATTACCTTCTGATCCTTAGGACTATAGAACATACCACCCTTCATTCCTCTAGGATAGCCTACGAACAGACGTACCTCTGTACGAGATTCCAACTTATCGTATCTCCCTTCAGCACATGTGCTGGACTACCCCAAATCCGAACATGTCCTAGACTCGGCTTGCGCCCAATCCACAGTTTTATGGGAGTATAAGGGACTGACTTAGATGAGACCAAGTTTAGTATATACGCTACCGTTTCCAGAGCGTATCCCCAGAACGAATGAGGTAAGTCTGAGTAGCTCATCATTGACCTAACCATTCCCATAAGAGTCCTATTCCTTCTTTCTGCAACTCCGTTCTGTTGGGGTGTACCGGGTGCAGTTAGCTGGGACTGAATCCTAGCTTCTGATAGGTAGCTCCTAAACTCTCCAAAGAGGTACTCACCACCATGATCTGATCGCAGTGTCTTGATACTTTTACCTCGATGTTTCTCCACATCAGCCTTGAATTCTTTGAACTTTTCAAAGCATTCAGACTTGTGGCGCATCAGGTAAATGTACCCATACCTTGAATAATTGTCAATGAAAGTGACGAAATATTCAAAGCCACCTCTAGCCTGGATTGACATAGGACCACACAAATCAAAGTGAATCAGTTCTAGCACATCTTTGGCCCTATACCCCTTGGCCTTGAAAGACCTCTTGGTCATCTTACCTTCCAAGTAAGACTCACAGGTCGGTAGATCCTCCACCACCAATGAACCTAGGGGCCCATCGGCTATCAACCTCTGAATCCTACTAAGGTTAATATCACCAAGCCTAAGGTGCCAAAGATATGTCTGATTCATCTTAGAAGGCTCCTTTCTCTTATTCAAGTTAGATGATGAGCTATTTACTTCAGTGTGCATCGTGGGAGTTATTGGTTCTAGAGTATACAGATTGCCAACCATTGTACCCAACAGATAATCTCTCTGTTTCTCTTAATAACAACTTTTTTACTAAAAGCAACAGAATATCCATCCTTTATTAACATAGAAACCAAAATCAGATTCTTTCTAAACGAGGGTACAAAAGACAATCTCTCAGAACTAATACTTTATTTCTCTCAAAAGATAAATAGAAAACTCCCACTGCAACTGCTGCCACCTTTATAGCATCGCCCATGTAGACCTCGATTTCTTCATCCGCTAGCCATCGGGTTTCCTGGAACCCCTGCAGAGTATTGCAGACATGGTCAGTGGCTCCCGTATCTACACACCAGGTACTGGTAAATAGCACTGCTAATCATGTTTCAACGACTAAGGCTGAAGAAATACTTTGCTTTGACGACGGGGACAGTCCGCCTTCCAGTGCCCAGTTTGCTTGCACGTGAAGCACTTGCCTTTCGGCTTCTTCACGCCAGTCCGGGGTCCTTGCGATGCTCCTGCCTTCTTGAACCCTCCTCGTTTCTTCTTCTTCCTGCCTTTCGGCTCAGAAGAAGAAACCCTTTGAGTCACTAAGGCTTGTGAGTTCTGACGAAAAAGGTCCTCTGCCGCCTGGAGTTCTCCTAGCAGTTCACCCAACGTATAATCCCTTTTGATCATATTATAGTTGAGCCTAAACTGCTCAAAACTTATAGGCAGAGACTGGAGTATAATATCGACCTGGGATTCCCCGTCGATTTGTGCTCCCAGTACCTCAATCTCATTGAGGTGAGCCATCATCTTTAGAACATGATCCCTCACGGGTGTCACTTCGACCATAGTGGTCGACATCAGACTCTTCATCGCGGTTTGCCTAGCAGCCCGACCTTGGTGTCCGAAGAGATCTTTGAGGTTCAACATCATGTCACTAGCAGTGGCCATGGCCTGATGCTGATGTTGCAGAACATTCGACATAGATGCCAGAATGTAGCACCGTGCCATCTCATCTGCTTTTTTTCACTTCTTGTAACGCTCCCTCAACTCTTCACCAGAGTCCTCTCTAGGTCTTTCCGGACATTCCTTGAAGAGTACAAATTTGTACTCCTCAGCAGTGAGGACAATGTCAAGGTTCCTCTTCCAGTCTATGTAGTTTGGTCCAGTAAGTTTATTGTCCTTAAGATTTGTTGCTAGTGGGGTAAAGGCCATTATGAAAAACCTGAGAATCACAACATACACTACTTTAGAAATCGAAAATAAATTGATTCCTCAAAACAATTAATTTTCGAAATCAACCAACACCCCTATACACCGAGAAATTCGTATTCCATGATGGTGTGGATGTATACGAACCCCTACATTCGAAGAGGAGGTTTTACCCATTGATCTTACTATCTTGTCAACCTAACTTTTTGACAAGTAAGATCAATAGTCGGTCTCCTTCGGCTCTGTAAAATAATAGCAGTGACCCCGATAGGGAGGATACCATTATTCGCATCTAAGTGTGCACCATTATACGACACTAAAAAAATTATTTCTGATTATGTGCCTTCCGATGGGGAAGTACACACGCTCTTCAATAATTTTCTATAGTCTTTTTCGACCCAGTGATCTGCAGAACAAGTCCATCCGATGGGGAGGAAGGCACTCAGAGCCGACGCACAGACTTGTTCGCATCACTTATCGAATTGTAATGGAAGCCGTGGGACCCCTAGGGCCCCTCTCCCACTTAGTAATTTATCTCGAGGAATTTTCTAGCACTACCACACAACCAAGCACATAACCAATAACATGAAAATAAAATAAAGAAAATCCTAGATTTTTCAACTTTCATGGCCCTTGGTCTCTTAAGTGCTTCCAGTCGTGTCGTCACTTCGTCCGCTCCTCCCTTCCTTCTGCGCATGCTACCTTGAGGGATCTCCGAGCCGAAATGAATAGCTTATTATTTACATTATTGATCCTATACTCCTCAAAGGAGTGTACATGAAATCTAGATCAACTGTAAATAAAAAACTCGGCTAAACATGTGCCGTATTTAATTACAAAAATTAAATATCTAGCATCGTCAACCCCGAGGATTAATTAATTACAAAAATTTACAAATCAATCACACAACACATATTTGGCCATGAAGTTGGAATCTCGTGCTGCAACACAAAGTTAGCCTACGCACATCCATACATCATCTAGCAAAATAAAATGTATGAAAAATGCAAAAATTAACCAATCCTAAACATACAAAGACGGAAACCTCAGCTCTGATACCAATTGTTGGGTATGGCTTGGCGGCTTTCCTCAGCGAATACCTGGTCGATCCGAGAGACCTTTCCACATCTATGGATTAAAATTAATCCAAGTGGAGACCCATCTCCCATTGACCGTCTCGTGCCATATCGAACTATCCAAATTACAACTTAGCCAATTACCAAAATTGGCCTTGTAATTTGCTCGACTGTTCGATCGCGGAAAAGGCGACGAGTTGATCGCCGACTTTTGTGTTTATGGTCGGGGTCCAGTTAACAATTTATTCAATATGATATGAAATCAAAACAATAAATTATCAAACATAAAATAATGAGACATACGATCATGACACATAATTGACATAAGGTTAAACAAAGCAGCATAGGGAAAGATATACCTTTCCGATCACCTCGCGGTTTTCTACCTTATGTCCCTCCCTTCGCGGACGTCGTGTGGGCGACGATCTACCGCGAACCAAGATCACCAAAGACTCCAAAAGATTTTTCCTTCTCACCTTAGCCGAAACAAGAAAACCCTAGCCTAGGGTTTTCAAAGCCGCCGGCCACTTCTTCCTCTTCCCTTGCGCCGCCGACCACCGGAGCTGCTCCAAGGCCTCTGGACCAAAAAGTAGACCTAGAAAGGAAGGAGAAGGAGATGAAGAAGGAGAGACTTCTCCTTCTTCCTCAACTATCCAGCCCGCCCAACCCTTTCTCCCTCAACCTTGCGGCGGCGCCGCAAGCTTGGTTGCGCCGCCTCCCACCGGCCACCGACGCCTCCTTCACCCTCCTTGAGCACCACACAAGGTAGAGGACTCCTCTGCCTTGCTTTCGTGAGCCTCAGTTGGAGCTTGGTGGAGGAGGGATAGAGAACCGAAGGGGAGAACCCCTTCTTCTCCTTGTCACCGCCGAAACCCTAAGAGGGTAAGAGAGAGAGAGAGAGAGAGAGAGAGGAGAGTGTTGGTTCTTGGATGGTTAGAGAGGGAAGGGGGGGGGTGAATGTAGCCAGACACTAAAACTTAACTTCTTTGAACTCTTCCTGCGATCAGTGTTAGCAGCAGCAGAAATACTAGTAGCAGAAAGAACAAAAACAGAGAAAGAAATCAAACCGACGCTAACACGAGGATGTACAAGGTTCGGGGATAACTTGCCCCTACTCCTTGGCATGCCCGTGAGGTGGGCGATCCCTTGATCGTCGGCAGATCAAGCCCCGGTGAACCCCGGATATCAAATGCCTCCTTCTGGCTGGAGAAATCTCTCCACAAGCGGTCTCAAGAAGATACAAGTTAAGCTCACGAGACACTAGAAGGAATTGCTCATAAATATGTAGCAGAAAACACTTAAGCACGAAGCTATAGAGAGCACAAACACAGCCCAGCCAAACTCCTCAAGTTTTCTGTCTGTTCTCTTGCTCCTCTGCATCCTGCTTCTTCTTCTTAAGCTCCTGCTCCCATCGCTAAGCTCCATCAGCATCCACTGAGCCACAACCTGACTCCCTGACTCCACTGAGTGCTCAGTCCCTGAAGACCTTTTCATCTGAGCCTCTGTCAGTCGCCAGCCGCGGGCCAGAAGCCGTTGAGACCTGGAAATCGAATACATTCAAACCTGCTCAAAAGAAAGTCCCAGTTGACTCTCCTCCATTGTTTGAATCCTCCCTGTATCACTTGCACACTTAGCAGACACTTAGCAAAGCATATCAAACAATATCAGCAATATCAACAAGGTAGCAGAGAAAATGCAGACGCGATCAGAAGTCTAACAGCGATTTCAAATTAAAGTTACAGCTACTGATCGGTTACCAAACCGATCAAAGATGACCCTGATCAGTCACCAGACCGAACAGGGTAAGTCCTGAACGATCAGGCTCCAGCTTGATCGGTCCACAGCGAGAAACTGGAATTGCAGACTAATCTGTGATCAATCACACTAACCGATCACAGGTCGTAGATCGGTCACCCAGCCGATCCATCCCTTTGCTGAGCTTTCTCCAGCTACGCAGACAAACACTCCTGATCGGTCACCGGACCGATCAGGTTGTTCCCTGATCAGTCTGGTGACCGATCAGGTCAATCCCTGACCGATCAGAATCCATCCTGATCGGTCAGGAGAGGGAATCTCACGACAATTTGATCAGTCCAGCAAACCAATCAAGAGTTTCTTCAAAACCCTTCTGATCACTCTTTGATCGTTCACCAGAACGATCAGAAGACAAACAGAAGCAAAAAAAAAAAATGCTTCTTTTCTTTCCCTGATCGTTCGCCAGACCGATCAGTCTCCTCTGGATCGGTCACCAGACCGATCCACAATAGGGAGTTCATGCCAACTCCCTGATCGGTCTCCAGACTGATCTAGCCTCAACCAATTCAATCCTAAGTCAAGAGAACATGCTCCCTAGCATTCTCTGACTCGTGCTCAGTCCCCCGGACCAAGACTCCGTGCCCAACTTCACTTACCGGGACTTCATTCAACTTAGCTTCACTCACTAGGACCTGGCTTCACTCACTAGGGTTTCAGTCATCCGGCTTTACTCACCTGGACCCGGCTTCACTCACCGGGATTTCATTCAACCTAGCTTCACTCGCTAGGACCTGGCTTCACTCACCAAGGTTTCGGTCACCCGGCTTCACTCACCGGGACCCGGCTTCAATCACCTGGATTTCATTCAACTCAGCTTCACTCGCTAGGACCTGACTTCACTCACCAGGGTTTCGGTCACCCGGCTTCACTCAACGGGATTTCACTCACTAGGACCGGACTTCACTCACTAGGACCCGACTTCACTTACCGGGATTTCAATCACCTGGCTTCACTCACCAGGACCCGGTTTCACTCACTGGGATTTCAATCACCTGGCTTCACTCACCAGGACCCGGCTTCACTCACCGGGATTTCAATTAACCTAGCTTCACTCGCTAGGATTTCAATCACTCCGTGCCCAGTCCCCAACCAGGACTTAATTCGAATTCACTCAACCAAACTTAAATCGGTGTCGACACCAAAACAACAATCGGGCAGACTGCATCAACAATCTCCCCCTTTTTGTTGTTTGACAACCCGATTTAAGTTTAGGTATTAATGATAAATTGAAATCAATTCAATTATCATAAGGGAATCAAAATCCTCCCCTACAATAGTAAACCCTAAACTTAATCAACCATTCTCTCCCCCTTTGTCAAACATCTAAAAGGGTATGGTTATTAAGTTTAAACATACCTCACCCTTAAACAGGGATCTCTCTCCAAACCCAAAATTATCAAAGGTAAGTGTGAATTGCACATGAAAGCATATACAGAAGTATATCATGGTCAAACACGTATATGCTTCATATGACAAGTAAGGAACGCAGCTGTATTAGACACAGATCGGATTCATTGATGATTGATACAGAAAAATTTTTGATTTATCTATGGACGATCAGTTTTTAGAAAAATTTTTATAACTCTGATTCTTTTAAGATCAGACTGCATTAACAATTTATATGAGACTTATTCCCCAACAGGGGTGTAGACTCCATTGACACTCGATATTTCAGAAAAATTTCTGAAACATGATTTGAATTTCATGACTACAAATGATTCCTTATCAAGAAATAAAAGTCATGATCCAAATAACCCGTTCTTATGAATTTTAAAAAAAATTTCAACACGGGTTTGTATCGAATCAGTATTATCTTTGTTCCTTATTCCTAGTTCTATTGATAATTTCTTAGTTTTGATGAAGGGGGATCGGATGACTGATCGGACTGAGGAGTTGTTGAACCAATCAAGGAGTTCCTTGATCTGATCGGTCACCAGACCGATCAGAAGGACCCTTGATCGGTCTGATGACCGATCAGGAGGATCCCTGATTGGTCTTTGGACCGATCAGATTTCTGATCAGGAGAGTTTCTGAAAAATTTCAGAAACTTTGTGTTTCAACCACACCTTTCAAACTCTAATAAAATCAGATTTAGTTATTTTGATTCTAAAAGGTTCCCTTAATCAAAATGTGTATTTTCATATCAACATTGTTTAAAAATCTCAAGAACAGACATACTCAAGTTTGTTCAAAATCTATATCAATTTCATAATCCCTAACTTTGTCCAGCAGATTTGTATCAAAATCCCAAAGCAGGTATGCATAAAATCATTTGAACAGAAAATTAATAAACATGGATAGCACACATAATGGATGTATAATGCTATTTGGTAAAGATGAATTAGTTACTTTCTTCTTTGCATGATTAATTATGTTCCAAATATATTTATAACATGCTTGCTTCAACAAATTTTTGATAACTCATAGATCTAGGTTTGTCCAAGTCTAGAATCCTAATTCCCATTTCTATTGATAGTTCATAGATTGGATCGGAGAATTCAAAGTCCCAAATTTCTATCAAGTTCATTAACCATAGACCTAATTAGATTGGAGTAATGTTGATAATCATGGTCCATATGCATACAATACAAATGAGAAAGTTTCCAGTGACACCAAAATATAGAGTAAATGGGAAACATTTCCATGTATCTATATGGTGTATGGAGTTTATGATTTCCATTGGTTTTAACTCCAATCATCTAAATTCGAGATGGAAGAGAACTATT
>JAGFNQ010003805.1:476545-493192 GCA_024364735.1 Boesenbergia rotunda | reverse complement strand
ATTTTTCTGTTTGTTCTCTTGCTCCTCTGCATCCCGCTTCTTCTTTATAAGCTCCTGCTCCTATCGTCGAGCTCCATCAGCATCCACTGAGCCACAGCCTGACTCCCTAACTCCACTGAGCGCTGAGTCCCTGAAGACCTCTTCAGCTGAGCCTCTGTCAGTCGCCAGGCACGTTCCAGAAGCCGTTGAGACCTGGAAATTGAATACATACAAACCTGCTCAAAAGAAAGTCCCATTGACTCTCCTCCATTGTTTGAATCCTCCCTGTATCACCTGCACACTTAGCAGACACTTAGCAAAGCATATCAAACAATATTAACAATATCAGCAAGGTAGCAGAGAAAACGCAGACGCGATTAGAAGTCTGATAGCGATTTCAAATTAATGTTATAGCTACTGATCGGTTACCAGACCGATCAGAGATGACCCTGATCGGTCACCAGACCGATTAGGGTAAGTCCTGAATGATCAGGCTCTAGCCTGATCGGTCCACAGCGAGAAATTAGAATCGCGGACTAATCTATGATCGGTCACACTGACCGATCACAGGTCGTGGATCGGTCACCGAATCGATCCATTCCTTTGCTGAGCTTTCTCCAGCTACCGCAGGCAAACACCCCTGATTGGTCACCGGACCGATCAGGTTGTTCCCTAATCGGTCTGGTGACCGATCAGGTCAATCCCTGACCAATGAGAATCCATCCTGATCCGTCAGGAGAGGGAATATTGTGACAATTTGATCGGTCCAGTAGACCAATCAAGAGTTTCTTCAAAACCCCTCTGACCACTCTTTGATCGTTCACCAGAACGATCAGAAGCCAAACAGAAGCCAAACAAAATGCTTCTGTTCTTTCCTTGATCATTTGCTATATCGATCAGTCTCCTCTGGATCGGTCACCAGACCGATCCACAACAGGGAGTTCGTGCCAACTCCCTGATCGGTCTCCAGACCGATCCAGCCTCAACCAATTCAACCCTAAGTCAAGAGAACAGGCTCCCTAGCCTTCTCTGACTCGTGCTCAGTCCCTCGGACTAAGACTCCGTGCTCAGCTTCACTCACTGGGACTTCATTCAACCTAGCTTCACTCACTAGGACCTGGCTTCACTCACCAGGGTTTCGGTCACCCGGCTTCACTCATCGGGATCCGGGTTCACTCACCGGGATTTCATTCAACCTAGCTTCACTCACCAGGGTTTTGGTCACCTGGCTTCACTCACCGGGATTTCATTCAACCTAGCTTCACTCGCTAGGACCTGGCTGTAGGACCGGTGCCATCAATAGAGGGGGGGGGGGTGAATATCGAACGTGAAAATTACTCGCAGAAACTTCGTAGAAAAACTTGGATCGTTCTGAACATAGAACATTAGTAGCACAGCGGAAAAGTAAATAAAAGAAATAAAGCAAGACAATGACACAGCGGATTTTTACTTGGTTCCCGACCCCCCAGGGTCATTACATCCAAGGCCTATGCACGGGAACGCCCGTCCACTATTGGTCTCCTTCCCGAACTTTCCGGAGGTGGAGAAACCCGACTTACAGTGCAAGTTTACAATCAAAAGATAAATAAAATTAAGTGCGGAATTAAATAAAAGCAAACCAACAAGACAAAGTCTGAAGCTCGGCCGATCTGGACCTCCGAAGTGCCGCGCACTTCCTCCTGGAGCCTCCCGGTCGTAGAGCATCGTCTCTAGCGTGTTGTCGTTAGTCAGAATGCTTGGAATCGCTCTTCGAAGTTGTTGTTGAAGCCCCTTTTATAGCACTCCTGGGGGCGCCCTGGACGTCGGGGGCGCCCCGATAAACCCGGTCAACTCTTATCCCTGCGCTGACCTCGCCGCAGCTGATAAGACATTTGACCAGGGCGCCCCGGACCTCCCGGGTGCCCTCATGGAGGCTTATCTGTGTTTCGAGCTCAAAATAGCAAGTACAGGCTTGAACCCGGGCGCCCCGGACGCTCCGGGCGCCCCGCTTAACACGTGTTCTGCCTGCTTGACACGTGTTTTGCCTGCTTCACCAAAACCTAGTTTATAGCTTTGTCTAGGGGCGCCCCCACTGTTGGGGGTGCCCTGGATGCATGGGGGCGCCCCCATGATGGGGGCGCCCTGCTTCAGGGCTTCCAGCCTTTGTTTTTTCACCTGCTTTGTTTCCGGTCCTTGGTACCTGCAAGATACACAAACACAAAGCAAATATACATACAATATTAGCCTTAAGGACTTGGTTCGGACTTCGGATTTGCACGAAACCCTAGGTCGAACCGGCGCAAGTTCCCACCCCCGAGAACGCGCCTTTCACCTACTCCTTTCAGGAGACGGTTGCCACCCAGTCCTTCGGGTGGACTTTTGCTTAGCTTCCGATATCTTCGGACCTCGAGACGCCCAAACCCTGACCCGTCTCTACTCCTGTCCTTAGTCATCGCTCAGCTAAGTTGCTTAGTTCATCGGGCCAAGACTCCATTACCTAGCAGTCCTTAGTCAGGTGCCTAGCAGTCCTTCGCCAGGTCTTTATTCCCTAGCAGTCCTTCGCCAGGTGCCTAGCAGTCCTTCGCTAGGTCTTCGATGCCTAGCAGCCCTTCGCTAGGTCTTCGATGCCTAGCAACCCTTCGCTAGGTGCCTAGCAGCCCTTTGCTAGGTCTTGGGGTTTCGATACCTAGCAGCCCTTCGCTAGGTGCCTAGCAGCCCTTCGCTAGGTGCCTAGCAGCCCTTCGCTAGGTCTTAGGATTTCGATACCTAGCAGCCCTTCGCTAGGTGCCTAGCAGCCCTTCACTAGGTCTTAAGGTTTCGATACGTAGCAGCCCTTCGCAAGGTGCCCAGCAACCCTTCGCTGGGACTTAGGGTTTCGATGCCTAGATTAACTAGGACTTTTCTTCAGCTTAGTTTACTTCTCCTTTGCTCCCCTTTGTCTGTTCATTGTATCACTGACTTAAGTGTATTGTCAAACATTAAAACACTTAAAGGAGAACATCATTGATGCAACTTGCACCAACAATCTCTCCCTTTTTGATGTTTGACAATAACTTAAGTTAGATTGGTTTAAAGGGGCTAACTTACTATCCTTGAAAAAAACAAAAAAATGATATAAGTTTTGAAACTACATTTTTGATCTTTGGGGAAAATTTTTTTCCAACTTCTAACTTAAGTACACCTCTCCCCCTTTGTCATACATAAAAAAAAACAAAAGAAAATACTTGCACCAACAATGAAGATCTTTGGTTCTATTTGAAAATACTTAGTGCAAATTTTGAAAGCATTGTATTTTGAATGATATATAGCATTTTTGTTGAAACAATGCATAATTTTCAAAAATGCTATGTACTTTTGAAAGATTATGTAATTTTTGAAAAATATAAGTACCTTTGAAAAATGTATTGAATTTTTTGAAAAATTAAGTACTTTTGGAAAATGCATAATTTTTGAAAGAATGCTATTTTGGAAAATATAAATATTATGCATATTTTGCAAGTACTAACTATTTTTGAAAAAGATGAGACTTTGAAAAATATAAGTAATTTTTGAAACATAATATTTTACTTGACTATGTTTCTTTTCCAGTCTGACACAATCCTAGGAAACCTTGTTAACCACAAGGACATTTTCTATGTGTCCTGGAAAATTTTCAAACTCAAGTAAATATTAACAGAGTTTTGTCAAAAAAATGATAATACTTTTGAAAATATATGCTAGTGGATTTTGAAAAATGTGTGAACTTTTGAAGACCCAATATTTTACTTGACTTGGTTTATTTTCCAGTCTGACACCATCCTGGGAAACTTTGTTGACTAAAAGGACATTTCCTAAGTGTCCTGGAAATTCTCCAACCCAAGTAAACATTATTTCAAAAATAATTTCATAAGTCACACAAATTCTCACAAATAGAATAACAGTATTTTGAAAGACTTAGATTTTTAGCAAGATTTTGAAGATATGAAAACATGTTATTAAATAATTCTTTTAATTTGACCTCCCCCTAAACTTGACTCAGTCCTGGGAAGCTTGTTGACCACAATTACTCTTCCTCTGAGTCTTAAGGTTTGATTCAGATTAAAAAGAAATATTAAAAAAAAATGAATAAAAAACATTTCTGAAATTCTTCTTTTGATTCAGACTCCCCCTAAATTTGACACATCCTAGGAGTCCTTGAAGATCATGACGTGGACCTTTCCTCTGTGTCTTTAGGATTTATCAGAGTTAAAGAAGTAGGTAAATTTTTGAGCATATAATTTTTACAACATAAACCCTTTTTGAAAACACAAGTAATAATGATTTAAAGCACAGTTTTCGAAAATTATTTTTCAAATAATAGTAATGTTTAAATTCCAGTTTTTGAAAACCATTTCAAAAAAAATGAGAAGCACTCCCCCTGTACCCGATACCGTTTGACTCTATCTAAGTGCCTTAAGGAACTTTAGTGTTGTCCTAAGAGGCTTGTGTCTAATTGTGTGAGTCAAACAATTTTTGAAAAGAATATAATTTTTGAAAGCATATACTGTATTAGCAATCAAACAAGCATGAATTCCATAAAAACATTATTATGTTGAAGCACTATTTTGAAAATATATTTTTAGGAAAATATTCTAACAATTTTGGAAAACAATTTTGAAAAATATTTTTCAATTCATTAGTCCTTAACATCTCACCCATTGTAGATGTATCAATACAACAAGCATGGTTGCCTTATAGGTGTATTGTGAGATGCTTGAATTATTTTTCTTAATTTATTATTAACTCTAAGATTTAATTGAAGCTTGTGTTAGATTTGAATTTGACAAGAAGTAACTTGAATTTGAATTTCAAAAATCGGCTTCTAGGTCTTGGCGAGGCACTAGGCCTTCTTTGGCCGTATCCTTATTGGATCATCAACCCTTTCCTTAACAAAGCCTTCTGGTCCTTAGGACTATAGAACATACCACCCTTCATTCCTCTAGGATAGCCTATGAATAGACGTACCTCTGTACGAGATTCCAACTTATCCGTATCTCCCTTCAGCACATGTGCTGGACTACCCAAAATCCGAACATGTCCTAGACTCGGCTTGCGCCCAATCCACAGTTTTATGAGAGTATGAGGGGCTGACTTAGATGAGACCAAGTTTAGTATATACGCTACCGTTTCCAGAGCGTATCCCCAGAACGAATGAGGTAAGTCTGAGTAGCTCATTATTGACCTAACCATTCCCATAAGAGTCCTATTCCTTCTTTCTGCAACTCCGTTCTGTTGGGGTGTACCGGGTGCAGTTAGCTGGGACTGAATCCCAGCTTCTGATAGGTAGCTCCTAAACTCTCCAAAGAGGTACTCGCCACCACGATCTGATCGCAGTATCTTGATACTTTTACCTCGATGTTTCTCCACATCAGCCTTGAATTCTTTGAACTTTTCAAAGCATTCAGACTTGTGGCGCATCAGGTAAATGTACCCATACCTTGAATAATTGTCAATGAAAGTGACGAAATATTCAAAGCCACCTCTAGCCTGGATTGACATAGGACCACACAAATCAAAGTGAATCAGTTCTAGCACATCTTTGGCCCTATACCCCTTGGCCTTGAAAGGCCTCTTGGTCATCTTACCTTCCAAGTAAGACTCACAGGTCGGTAGATCCTCCACCACCAATGATCCTAGGGGCCCATTGGCTATCAACCTCTGAATCCTACTAAGGTTAATATCACCAAGCGTAAGGTGCCAAAGATATGTCTGATTCATCTTAGAAGGCTCCTTTCTCTTATTCAAGTTAGATGAAGAGCTATTTACTTCAGTGTGCATCGTGAGAGTTATTGGTTCTAGAGTATACAGATTGCCAACCATTGTACCCGAACAGATAATCTCTCTGTTTCTCTTAATAACAACTTTTTTAATAAAAGCAATAGAATATCCATCCTTTATTAACATAGAAACCAAAATTAGATTCTTTCTAAACGAGGGTACAAAAGACAATCTCTCAGAACTAATACTTTATTTCTCTCAAAAGATAAATAGAAAACTCCCACAACAACTACTGCCACCTTTATAGCATCGCCCATGTAGACCTCGATTTCTTCATCCGCTAGCCATCGGGTTTCCTGGAACCCCTGCAGAGTATTGCAGACATGGTCAGTGGCTACCGTATCTACACACCAGGTACTGGTAAATAGCACTGCTAATCATGTTTCAACGACTAAGGCTGAAGAATTACCTTTGCTTTGACGACGGGGACAGTCCGCCTTCCAGTGCCCAATTTGCTTGCACGTGAAGCACTTGCCTTTCGGCTTCTTCACACCAGTCCGGGGTCCTTGCGATGCTCCTGCCTTCTTGAACCCTCCTCGTTTCTTCTTCTTCCTGCCTTTCAGCTCAGAAGAAGAAACCCTTTGAGTCACTAAGGCTTGTGAGTTCTGACGAAAAAGGTCCTCTGCCGCCTTGAGTTCTCCTAGCAGTTCACCCATCGTATAATCCCTTTTGATCATATTATAGTTGAGCCTAAACTGCTCAAAACTCATAAGCAGAGACTGTAGTATAATATCGACCTGGGATTCCCCGTCGATTTGTGCTCCCAGTTCCTCAATCTCATTGAGGTGAGCCATCATCTTTAGGACATGATCCCTCACGGGTGTCACTTCGACCATAGTGGTCGACATCAGACTCTTCATCGCGGTTTGCCTAGCAGCCCGACCTTGGTGTCCGAAGAGATCTTTGAGGTTCAACATCATGTCACTAGTAGTGGTCATGGCTTGATGCTGATGTTGCAGAACATTCGACATAGATGCCAGAATGTAGCACCATGCCATCTCATCTGCTTTTTTTCACTTCTTGTAATGCTCCCTCAACTCTTCACCAGAGTCCTCTCTAAGTCTTTCCGGACATTCCTTGAAGAGTACAAATTTGTACTCCTCAGCAGTGAGGACAATGTCAATGTTCCTCTTCCAGTCTATGTAGTTTGGTCCAGTAAGTTTATTGTCCTTATGATTTGTTACTAGTGGGGTAAAGGCCATTATGAAAAATCTGAGAATCACAACATACACTACTTTAGAAATCGAAAATAAATTGATTCCTCAAAATAATTAATTTTCGAAATCAACCAACACCCCTATACACCGAGAAATTCGTATGCCACGATGGTGTGGACGTATACGAACCCCTACATTCAAAGAGGAGGTTTTACCAATTAATCTTACTATCTTGTCAACCTAACTTTTTGACAAGTAAGATCAATAGTCGGTCTCCTTCGGCTCTGCAAAATAATAGCAGTGACCTCGATAGGGAGGATACCATTATTCGCATCTAAGTGTGCACCATTATACGACACTAAGAAAATTATTTCTGATTATGTGCCTTTCGATGGGGAAGTACACACGCTCTTCAATAATTTTCTATTGTCTTTTTCGACCGAGTGATCTGCAGAACAAGTCCATCCTATGGAGAGGAAGGCACTCAGAGCCGACGCGCAGACTTGTTCGCATCACTTATCGAATTGTAATGGAAGCCGTGGGACCCCTAGGGTCCCTCTCCCACTTAGTAATTTATCTCGAGGAATTTTCTAGCACTACCACACAACCAAGCACATAACCAATAACATGAAAATAAAATAAAGAAAATCCTAGATTTTTCAACTTTCATGGCCCTTGGTCTCTTATGTGCTTCCAGTCGTGTCGTCACTTCGTCTGCTCCTCCCTTCCTTCTGCGCATGCTACCTTGAGAGATCTCCGAGCCGAAATGAATAGCTTATTATTTACATCATTGATCCTATCCTCCTCAAAGGAGTGTACATGAAATCTAGATCAACTGTAAAAAAAAACTCGGCTAAACATGTGCCATATTTAATTACAAAAATTAAATACCTAGCATCGTCAACCCCGAAGATTAATTAATTACAAAAATTTACAAATCAATCACACAACACATATTTGGCCATGAAGTTGGAATCTCGTGCCTGCAACACAAAGTTAGCCTACGCACATCCATACATCATCCAACAAAATAAAATATATGAAAAATGCAAAAATTAACCAATCCTAAACATACAAAGACGGAAACCTTAGCTCTGATACCAATTGTTGGGTATGGCTTGGCGGCTTTCCTCAGCGAATACCTGGTTGATCCGAGAGACCTTTCCATACCTATGGATTAAAATTAATCCGAGTGGAGACCCATCTCCCATTGACCATCTCGTGCCATATCGAACTATCCAAATTACAACTTAGCCAATTACCAAAATTGGCCTTGTAATTTGCTCGACTGTTCGATCGCGGAAAAGGCGACGAGTTGATCGCCGGCTTTTGTGATTATGGTCGGGGTCCAGTTAACAATTTATTCAATATGATATGAAATCAAAACAATAAATTATCAAACATAAAATAACGAGACATATGATCATGGCACATAATTGACATAAGGTTAAACAAAGCAGCATAGGGAAAGATATACCTTTCCGATCACCTCGCGGTCTTCTACCTTATGTCCCTCCCTTCGCGGACGTCGTGTGGGCGACGATCTACCGCGAACCGAGATCACCAAAGCCTCCAAAAGATTTTTCCTTCTCACCTTAGCCGAAACAAGAAAATAGCCTAGGGTTTTCAAAGCCGCCGGCCACTTCTTCCTCTTCCCTTGCGCCGCCAACCACCGGAGCTGCTCCAAGGCCTCTGGACCAATAGCAGACCTAGAGAGGAAGGAGAAGGAGATGAAGAAGGAGAGACTTCTCCTTCTTCCTCAACCAACCAGCCCGCCCAACCCTTTCTCCCTCAACCTTGCGGCGGCGCCGCAAGCTTGGTTGCGCTGCCTCCCACCGGCCACCGACTCCTCCTTCACCCTCCTTGAGCACCATGCAAGGTAGAGGACTCCTCTGCCTTGCTTTCGTGAGCCTCAGTCGGAGCTTGGTGGAGGAGGGATAGTGAACTGAAGGGCCGATCCATACCTTTGCTGAGCTTTCTCTAGCTACCGCAGACATACACCCCTGATCGGTCACCAGACCGATCAGGTTGTTCCCTGATCGGTCTGGTGACTGATCAGGTCAATCCCTGACTGATCAGAATCCATCCTGATCGGTCAGGAGAGGGAATCTCACGACAATTTGATCGGTCCAGCAAACCAATCAAGAGTTTCTTCAAAACCCTTCTGATCACTCTTTGATCGTTCACCAGAACGATCAGAAGACAAACAGAAGCCAAACAAAATGGTTCTTTTCTTTCCCTGATCGTTCGCCAGACCGATCAGTCTCCTCTGGATCGGTCACCAGACCGATCCACAACAGGGAGTTCATGCCAACTCCCTGATCGGTCTCCAGACTGATCCAGCCTCAACCAATTCAACCCTAAGTCAAGAGAACATGCTCCCTAGCATTCTCTGACTCGTGCTCAGTCCCCCGGACCAAGACTCCATGCCCATCTTCACTCACCGGGACTTCATTCAACCTAGCTTCACTCACTAGGACCTGGCTTCACTCACTAGGGTTTCGGTCATCCGGCTTCACTCACCTGGACTCGGCTTCACTCACCAGGATTTCATTCAACCTAGCTTCACTCGCTAGGACCTGGCTTCACTCACCAAGTTTTCGGTTACCCGGCTTCACTCACCGGGACCCGACTTCAATCACCTGGATTTCATTCAACCTAGCTTCACTCGCTAGGACCTGACGTCACTCACCAGTTTCGGTCACCCGGCTTCACTCACCGGGATTTCAGTCACCTGGCTTCACTCACTAGGACCCGACTTCACTCACCGGGATTTCAATCACCTGGCTTCACTCACCAGGACCCGGTTTCACTCACCGGGATTTCAATCACCTGGCTTCACTCACCAGGACCCGGCTTCACTCACCGGGATTTCGGTCACCTGGCTTCACTCACCAGGACCCGGCTTCACTCACCGGGATTTCAATTAACCTAGCTTCACTCGCTAGGATTTCAATCACTCCGTGCCCAGTCCCCGACCAGGACTTAATCCGAATTCACTCAACCAAACTTAAATCGGTGTCGACACCAAAACAACAATCGGGCAGACTGCATCAACAATCTCCCTCTTTTTGTTGTTTGACAATCCGATTTAAGTTTAGGTATTAATGATCAATTGAAATCAATTCAATTATCATAAGGGAATCAAAATCCTCCCCCTACAATAGTAAACCCTAAACTTAATCAACCATTCTCTCCCCCTTTGTCAAACATCGAAAAGGGTATGGTTATTAAGTTTAAACATACCTCCCTCTTAAATAGGGATCTCTCTCCAAACCCAAAATTATCAAAGGTAAGTGTGAATTGCACATGAAAGCATATACAGAAGTATATCATGGTCAAACACGTATATGCTTCATATGACAAGTAAGGAACGCAGCTGTATCCGACACAGATCGGATTCATTGATGATTGATACAGAAAAATTTCTGATTTATCTATGGACGATCAGTTTTTAGAAAAATTTTTGTAACTCTGATTCGTTTAAGATCAGACTGCATTAACAATTTATATGAGACTTATTCCCCAACAGGGGTGTAGACTCCATTGACACTCGATATTTCAGAAAAATTTCTGAAACATGATTTGAATTTCATGACTACAAATGATTCCTTATCAAGAAACAAAAGTCATGATCCAAATAACCCGTTCTTATGAATTTAAAAAAAATTTCAACACGGGTTTGTATCGAATCAGTATTATCTTAGTTCCTCATTCCTAGTTCTATTGATAATTTCTCAGTTTTGAAGAAGGGGGATCGGATGACTGATCGAACTGAGGAGTTGTTGAACCAATCAAGGAGTTCCTTGATTTGATCGGTCACTAGACCGATCAGAAGGATCCTTGATCGGTCTGATGACCGATCAGGAGGATCCCTGATCGGTCTTTGGACCGATCAGATTTCTAATCAGGAGAGTTTCTGAAAAATTTCAGAAACTCTGTGTTTCAACCACACCTTTCAAACTCTAATAAAATCAGATTTAGTTATTTTGATTCTAAAAGGTTCCCTTAAACAAAATGTGTATTTTCATATCAACATTGTTTAAAAATCTCAAGAACAGACATACTCAAGTTTGTTCAAAATCTATATCAATTTCATAATCCCTAACTTTGTCCAGCAGATTTGTATCAAAATCCCAAAGCAGGTATGCATAAAATCATTTGAACAGAAAATTAATAAACATGGATAGCACACATAATGGATGTATAATGCTATTTGGTAAAGATGAATTAGTTACATTCTTCTTTGCATGATTAATTATGTTCCAAGTATATTTATAACATGCTTGCTTCAACAAATTTTGATAACTCATAGATCTAGGTTTGTCCCAAGTCTAGAATCCTAATTCTCCATTCTATTGATAGTTCATAGATTGGATCGGAGAATTCATAGTCCCAAATTTCTATCAAGTTCATTAACCATAGACCTAATTAGATTGGAGTAATGTTGATAAATCATGGTCCCATATGCATACAAATACAAATGAGAAAGTTTCCAGTGACACCAAAATATAGAGTAAATGGGAAACATTTCCATGTATCTATATGGTGTATGGAGTTTATGATTTCCATTGGTTTTAACTCCAATCATCTAAATTCGAGATGGAAGAGAACTATTCCTCATAGGTAGTATGTATCCATTAAATGGAGAAAATGGTAAACACATCCCTAACTAGGAATGACCATGTGTTTGGAGCACCAAATATCAACCACCCATGTTGATAGATGCTCCCCCTCAATCAAAGCTATACAATTCTAAAGATAGAGATTTTAGGTACCCAAATTTTGGGACCTAATACATCAACAATGAAGACTTAGGCACCCATGCCTTAGTCAATTTCTTTCTAGCTTTTTGAACCCTAGAATCATTTTGTGATCTAAATTGGGTTCTTGATATTAATGATATGACACTAGGTTCTTTAGATTGGTAACCCAAACCAACCTTGTTGTAAGCTACTTTTTGCGAATTTAGAATCATATCTAAAGTTCTAGAGCTAGTTGAAAACTTCTCAAAAATATTCTTGAGATTTTCAACTTCGCTCTTCAAGTTCTTATTTTCATTCTCAAGGATTTTAACATGCGAGTCATCAACATCATGATCCTTAGGTGTTTTCAATTCCTCTACTTCTAATCCTAATGATTTAACCTTATTCTTAGATTTTTTAAGTAGACTAGTTAAGCATGCGATAGTCCTATAGCATTTGTCTAATTTGAGAGAGATTACCTCTTCATCATCCGAAGATGATGAAGGCGCGGTTGAGGAGTCACTTGATTCATCTCCACTCTCCTTGGTTGACTCTTTTAAGGCCATGAAAGCCACGTGACAGTAGGTCTTCTCCTCCTCCTTTTCCTTCTTCTTTTTCCTTCTGTCACCTGCCACAAAAGCAATCCCCTTCTCCTTGGGGCTTTGGTTTGAGATCTCATGTGGTTCCATTTCACAAAATAAATCCTCTAACTTAACAAAAGATAAGTCCTTGAAAACCTTGTAAGCATCCACCATGGATGACCACAAGGCATTCTTAGGGAAGGCTTTGAGAACATACCTCACTAGGTCTCGGTTTTCTACCTTCTCACTGATGGAGTGTAGACCATTGAGGATCTCTTTGAATCGCCCATGGAGTTCACTTATCTTTTCATTTTCTTCCATGGAAAGATTTTGGGGTTGGCTGAGAAGCAGGTCTTTATTGGCTATCCTTGAGTCCCAGGTGCCCTCATAGAGTTCAATAAGCTTATTCCAAAGGTCCTTTACGCTTGTGAAGGGACCAACTCTTATCAATTGGTCCTTGGTCATTCCGCACTGCAAAGTGACCACCGCTTTCGCATCGGCTTCTCCCTTGCGAGTTTGCTCAGCCGACCACATTGAGAAGTCTAGATCTTTTCCCTCAGCATCCTTTGGAGGAGCGAAACCCTCCTTCACAGCGAACCATATGTTGATGTTCATCTTGAGATAGTACTCCATCCTCGACCTCCAATATTGAAAATCTAATTCGTCGAAGAGGGGTGGTCTGCTGGTGCTAAAACCTTCTCTCAAAGTCATCATTGTTAGCTCTCGGATGTTAAGCCGTTTGAAAAGAGCCCCAGGCTCTGATTCCACTTGTTGGTTCTTGGATGGCTAGAGAGGGGGGGGGGGTGAATGTAGCCAGACACTAAAACTTAATTCTTTGAACTCCTCCTGCGATTAGTGTTAGCAGCAGCGGAAATACTAGTAGCAGAAAGAACAAAAATAGAGAAAGAAATCAAACCGACGTTAACACGAGGATGTACAAGGTTCTGGGATAACTTGGCCCTACTCCTTGGCGTGCCCGTGAGGTGGGCGATCCTTTGATCGTCGGCAGATCAAGCCCCAGTGAACCTCGGATATCAAATGCCTCCTTCTCGATGGAGAAACCTCTCCACAAGCGGTCACAAGAAGATACAAGTTAAGCTCACGAGACACTAGAAGGAATTGCTCACAAATATGTAGCAGAAAATACTTAAGCACGAAGCTATTGAGAGCACATCCCCAGCTACGGTGCATTTTGCAGGAATTTTTCCTTTAAATGAGGCGCGAACCCTGGGTCGCTGGGCTTCTAGACTGGCCACCGCGAGCGCTTCCCGATTTACCCTGGTGACCAGTGGAAAACTTCCGTGGGGCCAGGCCAGTCACCCCAGGTTCAATTTGTCTGCTGCCTGGTTCATCATTTTTTTTTATTAAGAGCACAAACATAGCCTAGCCAAACTCCTCAATTTTTCTGTTTGTTCTCTTGCTCCTCTGCATCCCGCTTCTTCTTTATAAGCTCCTGCTCCTATCGTCGAGCTCCATCAGCATCCACTGAGCCACAGCCTGACTCCCTAACTCCACTGAGCGCTGAGTCCCTGAAGACCTCTTCAGCTGAGCCTCTGTCAGTCGCCAGCCACGTGCCAGAAGCCGTTGAGACCTAGAAATTGAATACATACAATCCTGCTCAAAAGAAAGTCCCAGTTGACTCTCCTCCATTGTTTGAATCCTCCCTGTATCACCTGCACACTTAGCAGACACTTAGCAAAGCATATCAAACAATATCAACAATATCAGCAAGGTAGCAGAGAAAACGCAGACGCGATTAGAAGTCTGACAGCGATTTCAAATTAAAGCTACAGCTACTGATCGGTTACCAGATCGATCAGAGATGACCCTGATCGGTCACCAGACCGATCAGGGTAAGTCCTGAATGATCAGGCTCCAGCCTGATCGGTCCACAGCGAGAAATTGGAATCGCGGACTAATCTGTGATCGGTCACACTGATCGATCACAGGTCGTGGATCGGTCACCGAACCGATCCATCCCTTTGCTGAGCTTTCTCCAGCTACCGCAGGCAAACACCCCTGATCATTCACCGGACCGATCATGTTGTTCCCTAATCGGTCTGGTGACCGATCAGGTCAATCCCTGACCAATGAGAATCCATCCTGATCCGTCAGGAGAGGGAATATTGTGACAATTTGATCGGTCCAGTAGACCGATCAAGAGTTTCTTCAAAACCCTTCTGACCACTCTTTGATCATTCACCAGAACGATCAGAAGCCAAACAGAAGCCAAACAAAATGCTTCTGTTCTTTCCCTGATCATTTGCTAGATCGATCAGTCTCCTCTGGATCGGTCACCAGACCGATCCACAACAGGGAGTTCGTGCCAACTCCCTGATCGGTCTCCAGACCGATCCAGCCTCAACCAATTCAACCCTAAGTCAAGAGAACAGACTCCCTAGCCTTCTCTGACTTGTGCTCAGTCCCCCGGACCAAGACTCCGTGCCCAGCTTCACTCACTGGGACTTCATTCAACCTAGCTTTACTCACTAGGACCTGGCTTCACTAACCAGGGTTTCGGTCACCCGGCTTCACTCATCGGGATCCGGCTTCACTCACCGGGATTTCATTCAACCTAGCTTCACTCACCAGGGTTTTGGTCACCTGGCTTCACTCACCGGGATTTCATTCAATCTAGCTTCACTCGCTAGGACCTGGCTGTAGGACCGGTGCTGTCAATAGAGGGGGGGGGGTGAATATCGAACGTGAAAATTACTCGCAGAAACTTCGTAGTAAAACTTGGATCGTTCTGAACATAGAACATTAGTAGCACAGCGGAAAAGTAAATAAAAGAAATAAAGCATGACAGTGACACAACGGATTTTTACTTGGTTCCCGACCCCCCAGGGTCATTACATCCAAGGCCTATGCACGGGGACACCCGTCCACTATTGGTCTACTTCCCGGACTTTCCAGAGGTGGAGAAACCCGACTTACAGTGCAAGTTTACAATCAAAAGATAAATAAAATTATGTGCGTAATTAAATAAAAGCAAACCAACAAGACAATGTCTGAAGCTCGGCCGATCTGGACCTCCGAAGTGCCGTGCACTTCCTCCTGGAGCCTCCCGGTCGTAGAGCCTCGTCTCTAGCGTGTTATCGTTGGTCAGAATGCTTGGAATCACTCTTCGAAGTTGTAGTTGAAGCCCCTTTTATAGCACTCCTGGGGGCGCCCTGGACGTCGGGGGCGCCCCGATAAACCTGATCAACTCTTATCCCTGCGCTGACCTCGCCGCAGCTGATAAGACTTTTGACCAGGGCGCCCCAGACCTCCCGGGCACCCTCATTGAGGCTTATATGTGTTTCGAGCTCAAAACAGCAAGTACAGGCTTGAACCCGGGCGCCCCGGATGCTCCGGGCGCCCCGGATGCTCCGGGCGCCCCGCTTGACACCTGTTCTGCCTGCTTCACCAAAACCCAGTTTATAGCTTTGTCTGGGGGCGCCCTGGATGCATGGGGGCACCCCCATTGATGGGGGCGCCCTGCTTCAGGGCTTCCAGCCTTTGTTTTTTCACCTGCTTTGTTTTCGGTCCTTGGTACCTGCAAGATACACAAACACAAAGCAAATATACATACAATATTAGCCTTAAGGACTTGGTTCGGACTTCGGATTTTCACAAAACCCTAGGTCGAACCGGCGCAAGTTCCCACCCCCGAGAACGCGCCTTTCACCTACTCCTTTCAGGAGACGGTTGCCACCTAGTCCTTCGGGTGGACTTTTGCTTAGCTTCCGATATCTCCGACCTCGAGACGCCTAAACCCTGACCCGTCTCTACTCCTGTCCTTAGTCATCGCTCAGCTAAGTTGCTTAGTCCCTCGTGCCAAGACTCCATTACCTAGCAGTCCTTCGCCAGGTGCCTAGTAGTCCTTCACCAGGTCTTTATTCCCTAGCAGTCCTTCGCCAGGTGCCTAGCAGTCCTTCGCCAGGTGCCTAGCAGTTCTTCGCTAGGTCTTCGATGCCTAGCATCCCTTCGCTAGGTCTTCGATGCCTAGCAACCCTTCGCTAGGTGCCTAGCAACCCTTCTCTAGGTCTTAGGGTTTCGATACCTAGCAGCCCTTCGCTAGGTGCCAAGCAGCCCTTCGCTAGGTCTTAAGGTTTCGATACCTAGCAGCCCTTCACTAGGTGCCTAGCAGCCCTTCGCTAGGTCTTAGGATTTTGATACCTAGCAGCCCTTCGCTAGGTTCCTAGCAGCCCTTCGCTAGGTCTTAAGGTTTCGATACCTAGCAGCCTTCGCTAGGTGCCTAGCAGCCCTTCGCTGGGACTTAGGGTTTCGATGCCTAGATTAACTAGGACTTTTCTTCAGCTTAGTTTACTTTTCCTTTGCTCCCCTTTGTCTATTCATTGTATCACTGACTTAAGTGTATTGTCAAACATTAAAACACTTAAAGGAGAACATCATTGATGCAACTTG
>JAGFNQ010003805.1:384668-460289 GCA_024364735.1 Boesenbergia rotunda | reverse complement strand
GTCATGCGTTTCTTACTTATATGGCCAAGACGATGCCACGTGTAGGAGTCTATTCGATTATCTATTCGAGCACGTTTGTTGCTAACTTCGATATTGAAAACGTCACTGGATAAATCCAACGTGTAGATGCCATTGCACAAAGTTCCATTCCCATAAAGAACGCCATTTAAAGTTATGTAACAACAATTGTTACTAAAAGTTAAATGATAACCCTTTTCATTTAAGCATGAAATAGATACAATGTTCTTTATTAACGAAGGAACGAAATAACAATTATCCAATTCTAAGACACGTCCAGTGAGGAGCTTTAGCAAATATGTTCCGATGGCAACAGCAGCAATCTTTGCTCCATTTCCAACTCGCAAATTCGCTTCTCCTTTGACGAGTCTTCTTCTATTCCTTAGCCCCAGTATGTCATTACATATATGTGAGCTACACCCAGTATCAAGTACCCAAGTGTTTGAGGAAATAGAGTGACATTCAATAACGAAGATACTTGAAGAGGATGGGGCATCGGATGCCTTCTCTTTCAAGGACTCAAGATAAATCTTGCAGTTTCTTCGCAAGTGACCCTCCTTGCCACAGTGATGGCAAGTGCCTTTTAGGGTATTTTCAGTCTTTTTGGCCTTTTTCTCCTTTCCCTTATTCTGTTCTTTGGCCTTCCTCTTAGAACCTTTCTTCGAGGAACCAACTAACAGTACTGTCTTTAGATCCTACTTCACAGAAGGCTTTAATGTCTTCAGCAGGTTAAGCAACTCAGGAAACTGGTCTGGAGTTGCACTTTCGGGAGGATGGTTGGGAAGTTGATCTTCAAGGACATTAGCAAGCTTCTTTGCCTTGAGGACTCTCCTCAGGTTTCGAAGCTAGTCCATGAAGTTCGGCCCAGTCAGTTTATTGGTGTCCAAAATGGAACGCAAGTTTAAAGAAGACATGATCTAGTGATTAACCTAGAAATACAAATTGAGCTTATGTGAGAAGATTGATTAAAGAATGTATCAATATACATTAATAAAAATCCTATTTATTTTTCAAATTGAATAACCCTTTTTATCAATTCGGGAGATCGTAGGAACATCTCCAAATAGGTTGATATCCAACCATAGATAATATCAACCATGGCTGTGGCCATCAAGTTTTTCTTAACTATGAAGGTAGGTAATTTTACCGATTACACATCACATATATGTAACTATCACTTTATGCTATCAACTAATTGAATGTTTGCATAAATCATTGGGTTGTTAACTCATTAACAAGTATGTATCATTATTCATAGCACCCAACTGCACCTCTCTTTACATCGACCTTGGCTGTGGCACAACAAATCGATGCTCCAAGCTTAAGGCTGACCCATTAATCAAGAAATAGTTTTAACATGGTTGGAGCTCATTCAACCGCTTAGTCAGGCTTGGATGTGTCCAACAACCAAAACTAATGATTGACCTCTGACTCGAACTATATTATTCATAAACTAATTCCATGGTTTGAACATGTTGAGGTTCAAGTCGGGCATGGATGTGTCCATCAACCCAATCGAGAAACAAAACTCCTGTTCTAACCATATTAATGGAAGGTGTTAGCCTTAATATTTTGTAAGGGGTTTTTGGGTCTCATCTTTTCTAAGTACATTCATGACATTATGTCATGACTAACGATTTCCTTAATAAAGTATGTATGTGACTTAATTTATCAAGTCTCATGAATTAAATTAGGAACCGGATTTCCTAATTATAATTTCATACTTTATTAAAGGAATTATTTTGGGAAACAATTTCCTAAATTGTCATAATTAATTTCGGAAATAATATGTTCAAGACTTTGATTTCTCTAAATCAAATCTTATTAAATTAAGAGACAAATCCCTTAATTCAACTACATATTATTTTCATGAAAATCTTATTTAAGAATACTCTATATGAAACCATTTTCCTAATTAATTTTGGAGACAACAATATGTAAGAGCATCACCTCTTCAACATATTTTATTCATGGATTTAATTAATTACAACAAATTGTTTTCTAAGGGTGGCTCCCCGAGGCTCAGATACCCAAAGAAAAGTAATGTGTTGTAAATCTAATTGGACGATTCCCCGAGGCTCAATCCAAATCAAACATGACAATTTCAATTAAAAATTGAGAAATTAAATTACAACAACTAACTTTAAATTGGACGGCTCCCCGAGGCTCAATCCAAAATAATGAATTTTGTTGTCAATTTAAAAACTAATTCAAATTTAATTGTCAATTAACTGTCCATGAATTTGTCTAGACTTTCTCAAAAGAAAGTGCCCAAAATTGCGAGATTTCAAAAATAATTTTTCAGAATAATTGTAAGTTTCTGGTAAAAAGAAAACTTACATATTTCCAAAAATTGGAAAATTTCTAAAATAGAAAAATTTCCAAAATTTGGAAAGTTTCCAAAGATGGGAAGTTTTCACAATTATCATAAAATTTTAGAAACTAGAAAATTCCAAACGTTTGCGAAATTTCATGAAGATTTCCAAACTTTGAAATTTCTAAATCTAAAATCTATTATAATTTGAAAGTTTCCATAATTAAAAATTTTTTCCGAAATTGAGATCATGACAAAGTGTTCCGCAAAACAATTATATGATAATGTCGAACACTAACCGGCTCTGATACCACTGTTGGGACCGGGTGCATGTCGACAAGGATACGAGTTTGTAAAATTCAAAATTTTTACGTGCAGCGGAAGAGTTTGCATAAAATAATTTCCTAAATTATTTTAACTTCGTATCTAGCATGCAACCTTACATTGTATTGACATAATCATAAAATAAAACTTTGCGGAAAAGTAAACAAATTTACCAAGTACCTCTCGTAACTCGAAGTAAGGGACGAGATCCAACCGTAGCGTCCCTTGGAAGCTCCGCCTCTATTCGCGTCCACGCCGAGTTCTCTTCGGGATGACTTCGCAAAGTCACGAGTTTTGTGCCAACGAGAACTACTAGATTCTCAGAAGGCACAACTAGATGAACAAGAGAGGAATGATAGGAAACTAACCAACGAAGTAACGGAATCGAATTCCGAGAAAAGAGGAGTCGCTATCCGCTTCTTCTTCTTCGTATTCGGGTTCTCCTTCTTCTTCTTGAAGCTCACGGCCTCCTCCAAGGAGTCTTTTGTGCGCCGGCCCTAATCCTCTAGGGTGGGCGCCGGCCCTAGGCAAGAGAGGGAAGAAGAGAAGAGAGAAGAGATTGAGAGAGAGAGGGAGAGAATAATTAATCTCTTAATTAGGAATAAGGGCTAGCCTTTGGTTCCTTTATATAGTAGCAACTCCTTTGCTAAGTCTCCCTCTAAACCGATTTAACGGAATTAACGGAATTAGTTATAAGAAATTTATCTTATAAATTTTCTTATTAATTATTTCTTTTAAGCTGAGTTTTATTATAACTAATTTTATAATAAAACTAATTAGTTATCATAAGAAATTTATCCTATAAATTCTCTTATGAATTTTATTATAACCAACTTTATAATAAAACTAATTAATTATCATAAGAAATTTATCCTATAAATTCTCTTATGAATTATTCCGTTTAAACCAAGTTTTATTATAAGTAACTTTATAATAAAACTAATTAGTTATCATAAGAAATTTATCCTATAAATTCTCTTATGAATTTTATTATAACTAACTTTATAATAAAACTAATTAATCTCTCCTTTTATTATGGAATAAATTTTATAAGAAATTTATAAACTTTCTTATTATGGAAAAATTAATTCATAATTGATTTTATAAAATTAAAATAAACCAATTCATGGATTATTTTAACTTCCATAAAAGGAATAAATTTCTATAAATTTATTTATATAAATTTCTTTATACAAATTTATTTATCCATAATTTATAAAATAAATCGCGCTAGATTTACTTTATTAATTAAACCAAAATTAATTGGTTTTCTCCTCTTATTGTGGCCGGCCACCAAAGGAGTTTTTGACACCCTCTTTGGCCGGCCAAACCAACCCGAAACGCCGCGAATTAAACTCATTTAATTCGCCCAAAAAGCCTTCAAAAGACTTAGCTATTTTTAGCTTCCATTGCGCCTCTGACTAACTCAGATTCGACTTATTTCTCTTGATCGGAAAATCTAATTTTCAACTCGTTTTAAATCCCTCGGATTACTCGTAGTGCGTGTGACTAAATAGGCTTTCGATTTATGTTGGCCGTCTATAATTAACCCATTAATTATAGAACGATCATGAGTGGCACCTAGTAGTACATCATGATCCCCAATTAATCGAAAGATCAACGGTTTGACCTCAGAAGAAATTATTCTGAAACCCTTCAGCAGCTCTAATGAATCGTGCCCCATTCCCTTCACCACCTAATACCCACTTGGTTCAGGACACGGTCTATGGTGTTAGTCCCCACTAGGCTGACTACGTCACACCTAGCCCAAGTAGTGTCTTTCTCGTCCTTTGGATTTCTAATTACTCTCATGTAAGAGACTCGCACTCTAAACATGATATACTCTGGCCAGAGGTTTTTGAGTAACAATCCGACGATAGGCCTGGGTATACATCTCCTCGCAAGGAGTGGTGAATCCTTTGTAGGCTGCTCAAACATCTTCGGGCACTTTGGCTTATACCCAATCATCCTGGGTCCACACCTCCTTGGAGATGCTTGCTTAAGATGTTAAAGTATAAGTCTCCATGACCAAGATGACTTGAACACCGCAAGTCAAAGGAACATCGCACTTAAGCTGCAGTAAGAACTTCATTGACATATCTTTATAGATAACCATATGAAGTTTTACAGCTAGTCACACCAATGAACTAGTTCCCTTAACTAGCATCCATGTTTATCTCCGGACATCCCAATGTCACCTGGCTTCACTCACCAGGACCCGGTTTCACTCACCGGGATTTCAATCACCTGGCTTCACTCACCAGGACCCGGCTTCACTCACTGGGATTTCGGTCACCTAGCTTCACTCACCAGGACCCGACTTCACTCACCGGGATTTCAATCAACCTAGCTTCACTCGCTAGGATTTCAATCACTCCGTGTCCAGTCCCTGACCAGGACTTAATCCGAATTCACTCAACCAAACTTAAATCGGTGTCAACACCAAAACAACAATCGGGCAGACTGCATCAACATAGAGGGGCTTGGGTATCAACTCTTGGATTGTCTTGGTTTCATGATCTCCTAGGGTATATATAGGGCTAAGGTAGGGACCAAGAGGAGGAGTTGCATCTTGGTCCACTAATGGATCTAAATCCGATCCATTAATTAAAATTCATTCCACTAAAGTATCTTAATTGAACTTCTTCACCAACCCCCATATTTTCATATGGGCTTCACATATTACGAGTCGTCTATCCCCCCATGTTTAAGATATTGAATGCCCATTAATTAATTAAATTACTGACAATTTAAATTAATTAACTTCTGGATCCTTGATTAGTACCACTCAACCTTATCATCGTGCCGGATCAAATCCACCTGCAGGGTTTAGCACGATGAACCTTTTGAGCTCATCAAGGGGGCATCATCATCCCGACCAACCAGGATACGGATTCCGTCAATAATCAACAACACATCATATTATTAATATTATCTCCCAACTTACCGGGCCTATCGATCTAACATAATAGATCTCGCCCTTTGGTAAATCAAAGAAATTATAATTAATAATATATGCCCGTTATTATTTCAGGATTAAGGGATCATACTCCATAATATAAATTGAGGTCCTATTCAATTATCGAGTCAGTACATATTGGATAACCTCGGATTTTGGTCCTGCTCAATGTAGTCAAAGCACACTAGTGTAATTCTATGGTCAAGACCAACCACACCTAATTACACTACAACCATTCCGATGGGTTGTCAAATTCCATCTCGGTTGAGAGTCCTCTACTTATACTAGGCAGGGAACTGATAACACGATCATCCGTGTGTCACCACACACAATGTTATCTACAATGCGTAGTATTGGACTTCATGCATGTACTAATGTAAACAAACACCTAGTGTAGTTGTGATTTTCTTTCCATAATAAAGATGTTCATATATAAAAAGTCATGTCTTTCAGTATACACATCTTACAGCTTAGGCATTAAGTAGCTTGTTACGGAGTGGATTACAAGAATGGAAATATAATCCAATAACATTAGAGAATTCCTAACTATACCCTATACAAGAATAGTAACATGTTCCAACATGAGAGAATTCCAACCCATACCTAAATATAGAGAAATGGTAACATGATCCAATAACATGAGAGAATTTCTAAATCATACTTAAATATACAGGAATGGTAACATGATCTAGTAACATGAGAGAATTCCTAATCCTACCTAACCAGGATAAGGGATACAAGAAATCAGAAGAAATACCTGTCGCCTAAAGAAGTCCCATCGCACCAAGTCCCAGACAACCACATCGAGAAAACTACTCCGAACAAATCCGACAAGACTCGTAAAACAAGTAGTATCGCAAACCTATGCTCTGATACCAAAAATAAATTGGTATCATATAGACAGCGTAAATCCACAAGTCCTTAAGGTATCCGACAACTTGGGCTCTGATACCAAAAATAAATTGTCACGCCTCGAGACCCAGGAGCCGCTGATCCAATAGAAAATCGGACAGCACCTCCCCTGTCCGGCGGACAATTTACACATACATACAATATCCAAACCATACACAATATATATATATTTGGCCTCAGGCCTCAAAATCAAGACACAATATGACCATAACACAAAGTAAATCATACCTGACTGCGGACCGGTCCGACTTACGACTAAACAACCAATACATAAACCCCTTAGGGTACAAAACAACACTCCCAAGACATATACAAATCCAATAAACAAATATGAAACAACTACTAAGTACAAAACAAACTATATCGTCGCGATGGGTAGGGACTGGCTGTTGGGTTATTCTGGCGACTCCAAGTATCTCAACCTGAAATAAAAACATAGGCAATGGTGTGAGTCCAAATGAACTTAGTGGATACCTAAACAGATATGCATAGTAGGTTATACTAACACTAAGAGTCACGCTGATACAGTCTCATATGCATAATAGAAAGGCATATACTGAAAGTACTGAATGTAGGTACATACCAGAATCCATCTATCCTACAGAGGGGTGAAATAAATCCCTATGGAACAAGTATAACACATAATCCAAGGTAAACAAGTCTCCAGTATATGCATGTCAATCAAGTGCAGAAACAAATGCAGCAAACAATGCACGATGCAAAATATGCACATGGTGCAATGACATGTGTCACCCCTGACGCCAGTCAGGCACCGTCCACCTATCATAAATGAACGTCCGCGTGGGTAGGGCTATGACAACTGTACGCACCCTGCTATCACTGTTCCTGAGTGACCGAGTGGACAGGATGCTAGGTCTCGCTCTCATCTTCTCGTGTCTCAGGACGAGAAAGGATCCCTGGCTGCAACCACGCCCGGAACCACCCTCCAAATAGTGGCCGAACGGAGCAATACAGGGCAAATGCACACAACGTATGGTAGCCACTACCCCTGAGTGGGTGTGTGTGCATATCCTCATGTAACTGACGATGGGCTCAGACTACATAGGAGCCGATGATCGTCAGCATGCAACAATGCAAGGATGGTGCATGACCCAAACACATACAACACCCACCAAGTCCTCAACTAACACCTCAGTGTGCTAGGTATAGGTCTAAATCCTATATCATGGGATACCAGTAACCTACTAGGTATGCTAACAAAATAACCAATGATCCATCAATGTTAAATGCGAGGGAACATATTACTACATCTATGCACATATATAAACACATAACAACTATTGAGACTGTATGAAGCTAAAAAGGAGATAACCTCAAGGATAAGCCACAGATATCAAGTACAGGTATACTAAAGCAGGTATAGCATATAAACTTACTGTTATCTATAACAAACAATGCATAGCAATACGACAAAATCTAAAAGATAAGTCAAGGGTACCCGCCTCAAAAGAGAGATGCTCGTATCAGGAAAGAACTTCCTGTCCGATAGTCTGCAACCAAAAGTCCAAATTAATGTCTTGTATCAATGGACATATTTAAATAGCTATTATAACAATTATTAAGTAGCTAAACAAATCCCTAAACCGTATCAGGGTTAGCCTAATCTCCCTTTTCATTTAGCTATTTATACAAAAATAATTAACTAATCAACTATTAAATTTAACGCTACGTCTCTAATAACTCCGAGTCATTAAAGTTAGGTTTAATCTAAACTAAACCAAAGACACCACTTTAATACACACAGCAAGGAGGGGAAATCAACCACCACACTAGAATCCAAATTCATTATCATCTAAAACTAAGAATCCTAGTTCATTCACACCTGACACAGCAAGTTTCCCCAAAGCTTACATCATGGTATCGCAGAGCAAATCAACAACCATTCTTTAGTACTGATTCACATTAGAACACCCACCAAAACAAATCGATAGTAACATCAAAATAGAGGGTCTACCAATACTCAAGACCGAATACCATTCTAAATCCGAATAAAGAACTGTGGTTCCAAAACAGCATTAACCAACTCAACACAATGCAAATTCAAACAAAAACATCCCATACAAATCGAATTCGATCCCCAAACAGAAACCCCTACACAAATCAATTTGCTATCCAAAAAATCAGAAAAACACTGCTAACAAAATATGAACCCGAGCATATTGAAATTCAACCAAGTCGAACATTAACAGCCCTTACAAATCAAGCTCCTCAATTTCCAAAACCCATGCACACTCCAGTTCTATAATCCTAATCAGAACACGAAGCCTAACACATAGAGATCATGGCCAATTCAAAAACACAAATCTGATTGATTGATAAACTGCAACTTCGAAACGAACTAAGACTGAGAGCTAAACATTCAAGAAGAATTCGAATGGAACCCACCGATCAGCCGATTCCTATCATCTAACACAAGAAATCGATTCCAACCAAAGAAGTAACCGATTCAAAACCAGATCGAATCATCAACCACTTCCTTACTTGTATTGACGTTGCCAGGAAGATCTCTGCTCAGATCCGATCAAGCTAGAAGCCTCCTCAAATTTTCGATCGACCAGCTACGCCCTCCCTTCCTCGCACGTGTCCTAAATCGCTGTGGCTCGGTCGGAGAGGAGTCGACAGCGTCCATGTGATCTCGAGGGAGGAGAGCACGGGAGAGGGAGGCGCGGCGATGGATTCGCGAAGCTTAGGGGAGAGGAAGTCTCGGGCATGGCTGCGGGCGTTGGCTGCGGCTAGGGCACGAGGGGAGGAAGAAGAAGGAAGGAGTCGGCTGCGGCTTTGGCTGCGGTTAGGGCACGCGAGGGGAGGTGAGGGGTTTTTAATGTGAGGGCTTTTTACAGAAAGGTCCCTCCACTTTCAGTAATCTTAATCCTACCCTTAGGGTAAGGTTTTAGCTATTTAACCCTCCAACTTATTGTAATCCACTTCAATAAATTTCTAGGGTTAGATTACTTACCCTTTCATAATTTAAGAGTCTACCTGAAAGCCCCTTAACTTTAGGTAAATTTACTTAAGCCAACTATTTAAAGTTTTCTTCCATGAAGCCCTTAATAAGTTTTAAAATTTTACAATAAAGCCCCTTGGCCTCCTCCCGTAAGACCGGAAACCCTAGATTCTCTTCGGAAATATTCCGAAAATTTTCTGGTTCGGATGTTTGAATCATCGTATTTTACATTCTCCCCCACTAATAAAAATTTGGTCCCCAAATTTCGTTATTCCTTATATGGCACACACTAGCAGCTAAACATGTCTATGCTCATCATGAGTAACCACTTCATCTGATACCCTATGGTTACACTGCTACAAAGCAATTGGAGTTATCAATCCAGAGGTTATCATCCGATAACCAGGTACAGCCGAACAACCATTCAATCATCACAACTATCCAGGGCACTCAATCCTAAGATCACTGGTGCCAAGTCTATACTCCGATCCTCAAACGTAAAACGTAAAATCCATAAATATCACTCAAGCATCCACAAGTCAATAACATCCTCCCAAACATCACAAGTCATATATATGTATATCTATATCCTCCCATAGACCATCAAAAGATAACATATAATTTAGAGATTGTGCCAATATGTCGTACCATATGTTGCTATCAATAACAGACGCCCAAAATATCAACCACTGAAAGATCATTTATCCACCCAATGATCCATCAAAATGCTACAAATCCGGTAGGTTCATTTCCACTAAAAGAATCTTCAAAATACAACATATCATAGAGATTCGTCAATCTTAATCCACCTCTCAACACCAACAAGAAAGTCCACGGGGATAACAACCTTATCATCTGGTGAACTAATAGGTCCACGATGGGGGTATAATAACCGAAACCAGTGGACATCTTTGATCTCCTGATTAATGTCCAATATCTCACCGGAAGGTAAGGATACAGCTAACTCCATATCGTCCGCACCCTAGCGGATCATACATCCCGATGCACCATCGAGCTTATCCAACCCTATACACCTAATCTATGAGTCAAAATCCCTCATAGAATAGTGTAGCCACTAGCGAGTCACACCGACTGTCGCCTCGTCATCCAATAGAGTCCAATTCCTCCACTCCATGGTCAAAACCCTCTGAGGTCCTACTCCATAACAAGGAGATAGAGACGTGTAATCTCTCAGGAGTATCTCAACATACTCATGAAGCAATTCCTTTATTTCCCCACAGGTCGTCCTCGATATCATCTAACCAGAGGTGACTAATCTTGTAAGTGATTTGCCTCCGCGCAAATCATAAGTCCGTAGGTAGCTTCTTGGTTATTCAGACCAACTACCAATGGTGACCCATAAGTGTCAAGCAACTAGCTCCACACTTTTCTATATTAGTTCAAATCACATATCAACATGTGCTTTATAAGTCAACAATCAAGTACAAGTGATCTATGGTCAAAGTCCCCAAGGAACAGAATATATCACTCCTCTACTAATCGTAATAATATGTAGCTAATGCTACCCTACTGCATCAACGTAGATCATGTACTCAAGGCATGACATCTAGCTTATCTGTCCAGAAATACGTAACATAAAAAGATTGCAGCTCCATGAGTTAAAGTGAATTGATCCAATACTGATCAAGCCAATTACAGTAGCCATCCCTAGTCCTCACTCAGCTGATAGTAGCTAGTACAAGTACTATAAATAATAATGTCCAGGAAAAATAAAAATCCTCAACCTCCAATATCTTGTTGATAGGTTTGACCCTCGTCTTCCAACCCATATGTCGGTATCACACAAGAATCCACATTTTCCACCTTTAGACAAGTCTGCAACAAGCCAACTAATCTCTTTCATAGTCGATCCTGACCATGATTACTATAAACTGATTCTTTAAGTCATCAGATCTAACCAAGTTACTAGACGGGTACAAGAATAATAACATGATCCAATAACATGAGAGAAATTTTAACCATACCTAAATATACAAGAATGGAAATATAATCCAATAACATTAGAGAATTCCTAACTATACCCTATACAGGAATAGTAACATGTTCCAACATGAGAGAATTCCTTCCAACATGAGAGAATTCCAACCCATACCTAAATATAGAGGAATGGTAACATGAGAGAATTTCTAAATCATACCAAAATATATAGGAATGGTAACATGATCCAGTAACATGAGAGAATTCCTAATCCTACCTAACCAGGATAAGGGATACAAGAAATCAGAAGAAATACCTGTCGCCTGAAGAAGTCTCATCGCACCAAGTTCCAGACAACCACATCGAGAAAACTACTCTGAAATCCGACAAGACTCGTAAAACAAGTAGCATCGCAAACCTATGCTCTGATACCAAAAATAAATTGGTATCATATAGACACCGTAAATCCACAAGTCCTTAAGGTATCCGACAACTTGGGCTCTGATACCAAAAATAAATTGTCACGCCTCGAGACCCAGGAGCCGCTGATCCAATAGAAAATCAGACAGCACCTCCCCTGTCCGGCGGATAATTTACACATACATACAATATCCAAACCATACACAATATATATATTTGGCCTCAGGCCTCAAAATCAAGACACAATATGACCATAACACAAAGTAAATCATACCTGACTGCGGACCGGTCCGACTTACGACAAAACAACCAATACATAAACCCCTTAGGGTACAAAACAACACTCCAAAGACATATACAAATCCAATAAACAAATATGAAACATAAGCACTACTAAGTACAAACCAAACTATATCATCGCGATGGTAGGGACTGGCTGCTGGCGACTCTAAGTATCTCAACCTGAAATAAGGACTGCTGCTGGGTTATTCTGGCGACTCCAAGTATCTCAACCTGATATAAAAACATAAGCAACGGTGTGAGTCCAAACGAACTCAGCGGATACCTAAACAGATATGCATAGTAGGTTATACTAACACTAAGAGTCACGCTGATATAGTCTCATATGTATAATAGAAAGGCATATACTGAAAGTACTGAATGTAGGTACATACTAGAATCCATCTATCCTACAGAGGGGTGAAATAAATCCCTATGGAACAAGTATAACACATAATCCAAGGTAAATAAGTCTCCAGTATATGCATGCCAATCAAGTGCAGAAACACATGCAGCAAACAATGCACGATGCAAAATATGCACATGGTGCAATGACATGTGTCACCCTTGACGCCAGTCAAGCACCGTCCACCTATCATAAATGAACATCCGCGTGGGTAGGGCTATGACTGTAACGCCCGCTTTTTTTTTTCCTAAGCGGCGTTACGTTAACATGCTTAGGGCATGTAGACATCATAAGGCAGCGGAATAACTTAACTTATACATGCCCTGTTACCATTCTTAACTTATTGACATGGGAACCTTAGCATATTAACTTTGAACTTAAGCATCATATCATGTCTCACATAACATCATATCATAAGGTTCCATAAGTCATTATTCAAACACATAAGTAAGCATATAGTTCCTGGGCCAAGTCACTACATCACACATGCGTTCTTGCCCTCCTGCTGCTTCCTTCATTATCCCCTTGAATGATCTGCGGTATAAGGAAATAAGACTATAAGCACACAGGCTTAGTAAGACTCTTTCCTACTCACAAAACCATTCATCATTCATCATCTCATAATGAGCACATAAAACATTAACATACTTGGTGCTCTACTTAGAACATAACATCTTGCATCACTTATCGTATACATAGCATGGCATGAACATAAACATAGTAACCTTCTAAGCATGGCATGATACATGGCATAAACATAAACATCATAGACATTCTACGCATGGCATAATTCATTCATTCTCATGGCACAATTCATAAACATAGTGAACATTCTAAGCATGACATAATTCATGGCATATCGTAAACATAGTGACCATTCTAAGCATGGCATAATTCATGGCATGAATCATAAACATAGTGAACATTCTAAGCATGGCATAATTCATGGCATATCGTAAACATAGTGAACATTCTAAGCATGGCATAATTCATTGCATAAATCATAAACATAGTGAACATTCTAAGCATGGCATAATTCATGGCATATCGTAAACATAGTGAACATTCTAAGCATGACATAATTCATGGCATAAATCATAAACATAGTGAACATTCTAAACATGGCATAATTCATGGCATATCGTAAACATAGTGAACATTCTAAGCATGGCATAATTCATGACATAAATCATAAACATAGTGAACATTCTAAGCATGGCATAATTCATTCATTCTCATGCATACTTCTTAACATGAAACGTAAGCATAAAATCTTATCAACATAGCATAATGCATAACATGAATGGATGCATGAATGGAATGCATATACATAAGGATGCTTAACTTTTAAAACATACTTTTCATTGCTTAAACATAATCATCATAACATCATTTGGGGTCCCCGGCTTGTACCACATAGAAACATCATTGCGCGCATCCCTAGCAAATCCGAGGTCGCGAGCCCCAACCTACTAGGGTAAGGACAGCATAGTCGGTAGTCCCCGAACCGAGGCGTTCTTAAGGTGCCCATCCCTGTTGCACAGCTCCGGTAGTGCCAGAACCGTGGACAGCTACGGTAGTCCAAAACCGGGGCGTTCTTAAGGTGCCCATCCCTTGAACCCATACTGTAACGACCCGGAAAATTCTCTTAATATTTTCTTAAAATATTAAGCATGTTTAAATAATTTTCCAAGGGACCTAGAAATATTAAGGAGAACTTTGGCCTAGAAAATCCATGTTTTCTCATTTAAATTGAGAAAACTAAGTACTAATGGGCTTTATGTGGGCTTTTTAGTACCATGATTATAGGTGGATTTCGGTAATAATTAGTATAAATATAAATAGGATTTAATTAGGCATATTAGAATGATTATGGGTAAGTCTTAGCCTAATTTTTCTATTTTAATGGAGAAATTAGGTACTAATGAGCTTTAAATGGGCTCCAAAAATGGGTATTAATTAGGTAAAATTAATATAAATTAGGTAAAATTAATATAAATATAAAAGAATTTTATTTAGGAATATTAGCATAATTATGGGTGATTTTTGGAGAATTTTCAAAATAAAAGGGAACTTTCAAAAATTAGAGGAAAAGGTTTAAATAAAATGAAAAATAAAATAAAAATAAAGGTGCATGGGCCAAGGATTGAACCTTGGACCTCTTGTACAACCATGAATGCTTTAACCAACTCACCTAGCAAGGAATACTTATAAGTAAATGAAGTGGAGGTTGGTTAAGAAGTAGAAGGAGATGAAGGGTCATGGAGAGACTCTTCATTTGCCTCTTTAAAGGAGCTATAAAGAGGGGGTTTGGGGGGTTACTTCTCTTCACCATCAAGTGCATTTGCTCCCCTCCTCCCTCCTCATTCTAGCCGAAATTCTAAGGAAGAGTTCCCCTTGGAAAAGTTTCCACCAAGGCTCCATCTCCCAAGATCTAAAGTTCTTACAAGGATCCAAGGACTAGGTGTGGTCAAGAGACATCAAGTCTTCTTCCTTCTCTCCATCCAAGGTCTAAAAATTTAGAAACCCCAAGGTAAGACTCCCTCACCTGTGGTATAATAGTTACCTATGATTTCCATGATTTTTGGCATGATATATGGGTTAGTTTTCGGATTTAATGTTGAAGAGAAACAAAATCAAGGTTCCTATGTTCAAAGGTTTCGGCCAGCATGTTTTAAAGGTCCATAATTATGCTAAAAATCATGATAATGTTGTTAGTGTTCCCTTATGATGTTTAGAAGTTAATTGTAATTTTTGGGAATTTTTGGGATACCCTAGAGGCCCCATATGTCTCGGCCAACATGAAAGAAGCAAAACCTAGAACCTTAAGTTCAAGGGTTTCGGCCACCATGTTTTAAATGTCTAAAAATATGTTAAAAATCATGATAATGTTATTTAATGTTCCCTTATGATGTTTAGACATTAATTATAATTTTTGGGAATTTTTGGAGTACCCTAGGACACCCTAGAGTTTCGGCCAACATGAAAGAAGCAAAACCCAGAACCTTAAGTTCAAGGGTTTCGGCCACTATGTTTTAAATGTCTATAAATATGTTAAAAATCATGATAATGTTATTTAATGTTCCCTTATGATGTTTATAAGTTAAGTATAATTTTTGTGAATTTTTGGAGTACCCTAGGACACCCTAGGGTTTCGGCCAACATGAAAGTAACAACAACTAAGAACCCTGAGTTTAAGGGTTTCGGCCACCATGTTTTAAAGGTCTATAATTATGATAAAAATCATGATAATGCTATTTAATGTTCCCTTATGATGTGTAGAGGTTAAGTATAATTTTTGGGAATTTTTGGAGTACCCTAGGACACCCTAGGGTTTCGGCCAACATGAAAGAAACAAAAACTAAGAACCCTGAGTTTAAGGGTTTCGGCCACCATGTTTTAAAGGTCTATAATTATTCTAAAAATCATGATAATGATATTTAATGTTCCCTTATGATGTGTAGAGGTTAAGTATAATTTTTGGAAATTTTTGGGGTACCCTAGAAGCCCCATATGGTTTGGCCAACCCCAAGGACCCAAGGGTTAGGGTTGAGTCTTTAACTTCAAGCATATGTTTATGTGTTGCCATGATATAAGGATGATGGAAGGTGATTATGTGAATTTTCACATGGCCTTGGGACTCCACAAGTTTCGGCCAAGAAGGGTTAATAGGGTAAAAGTTAAGATTTATTTCAAGTAAGGGTCCCAATGGCCCTATGGTAAGATGTGATTTGTGTTTTATGAATGATATGTCATGTTTATGAATGATATGTCATGTTATGAATGATATGCCATGTTTACGAATGATATGCCATGTTTACGAATGATATGCCATGTTTATACATGATATGCCATGTTATGAATGATATGCCATGTTTACGAATGATATGCCATGTTTATGAATGATATGCCATGTTTTAGGATAATACGAATGTATGCCATGCTCTATGAATGATGTGTACATATGTCATGTTTAAGAATGAAAATGATGCCATGTTTAAGAATGAAAATGATGCCATGTTAAGAATGAAAATGATGCCATGTCTAAAAATGAAAGTGAAGAATGAAATTAAGGTTCATGCCTTTAAGGCATAATGATGATGTTAAGTATGATGAATGAATGAATATGCTATGAATGATGATGAATGAAAGATGATGCTTATGTCTTTAAGGCATAAATATGCTAAATGGCACGGTTGATGGTCGACGGTACGACGGTCGTGAGGACCGGTAAATGGGCCGGTAGACGGGCCGGGCCGTAACAAGTTATGCTATGTTAAAGATGCCATGAATGTCTTATGAATGATGAAGCATGAAAAGTATTTTTACTTTATGTATGGGCTTGTACCGGACCGAAGTATGGGTCCAAGGGATGGACACCTTAAGAACGCCCCGGTTTTGGACTACCGAAGCTGTCCACGGTTCTGGCACTACCGAAGCTGTGCAACAGGGATGGGCACCTTAAGAACGCCTCGGTTCGGGGACTACCGACTATGCTGTCCTTACCCTAGTAGGTTGGGGCTCGCGACCTCGGACTTGCTAGGGATGCGCGCTATGATGTATGTATGTGGTACAAGCCGGGGACCCCAAATGATGTTATGATGATTATGTTTAAGAAATGAAAAGTATGTTTTTAAAGATTAAGCATCCTTATGATATATATGCATTGCCCATGCATTCATTATGAAAAAGTATGTTTATGAAAAGTATGTTCATGAAAAGTATGATTTTAAACTAAGCATCCATATATGTATATGCATTCCACTCATGCCTTCATTCATGTTATGCATTATGCTATGATGATAAGATTTTATGCTTACGCTTCATGTTAAGAAATATGCATGAGAACAAATGATCTATGCCATGATAATGTTAAGAAGATGCTCATATGTTATGATAGGAAGAATGTTCATTATGTTTATGTTCGTGCCAAGTATTATGCCATGCTTAGAATGTTACTATGTTTATGTTCATGCCAAGTATTATGCCATGCTTAGAATGCTACTATGTTTATGTTCATGCCAATTATTATGCCATGCTTAGAATGCTACTATGTTTATGTTCATGCCATGCTATGTATACGATAAGTGATTTAAGATGTTATGTCCTAAGTAGAGCACCAAGTATGTTAATGTTTTCATGTGCTCATTATGAGATGATGAATGATGAATGGTTTTTGTGAGTAGGAAAGAGTCTTACTAAGCCTGTGTGCTTATAGTCTTATTTCCTTATACCGCAGATCATTCAAGGGGACAATGATGGAAGCAGCAGGAGGGCAAGAACGCATGTGTGTAGTAGTGACTTGGCCCAGGAAACTTTATGTTTACGGTTTATGCTAGAACTCCACCTTGGTTACTTATATGTCTGAATAATGACCTGTGGAACCTTATGATATGATGTTACGTATGACATGATATGATATGATGCTTAAGTTCAAAGTTAATATGCTAAGGTTCCTATGTCATTAAGTTAAGAATGATAACAGGGCATGTATAAGTTAAAGTTATTCCGCTGCCTTATGATGTTTACATGCCCTAAGCATGTTAACGTAACGCCGCTTATGAAGAAAAAAAAAGCGGGCGTTACACATACTTCGGTCCGGTACAAGCCCATACATAAAGTAAAATATTTTTCATGCTTCATCATTCATATGGCATTCATGGCATCTTTAACATAGCATAACTTGTTACGGCTCGGCCCGTCTACCGGCCCATTTACCGGTCCTCACGACCGTCGTACTGTCGACCATCGACCGTGCCGTCTTAGCATATTTATGCCTTAAAGACATAAGCATCATCTTTCATTCATCATCATTCATTTAACATAGCATAACTTGTTACGGCTCGGCCCGTCTACCGGCCCATTTACCGGTCCTCACGACCGTCGTACCGTCGACCATCGACCGTGCCGTCTTAGCATATTTATGCCTTAAAGACATAAGCATCATCTTTCATTCATCATCATTCATAGCATATTCATTCATTCATCATACGTAACATCATCATTATGCCTTAAAGGCATGAACCTTAACTTCATTCTTCACTTTCATTCTTAGACATGGCATCATTTTCATTCTTAAACATGGCATCATCCTCATTCTTAAACATAAACATAACATACTTAACATGACATCATTCATATCATGAACCTAACATATCATAGCATCATTTTTATCGTGATCATAACCCTATCATTCTTATCATGGCATCATTCATATCCTGAACATATACTTATCATACTTATCATGGAAACACATAAACATATACTTGAAGTTAAAGGCTCAACCCTAACCCTTGGGTCCTTGAGGTTGGCGGAAACATATGGGGTCTCTAGGGTAATCCAAAAATTCCCAGAAATTATACTTAACCTCCACACATCATAAGAGAACATAAATTAACATTATAAAGATTTTTGACTTAATTATAGACCTTTAAATCATGGTGACCGAAACCCTTAAACTTAGGGTTCTTAGTTTTGTTTCTTTCATGTTGGCCGAAACCCTAGGGTGTCCTAGGGTACTCCAAAAATTCCCAAAAATTATACATAACCTCTACACATCATAAGAGAACATTAAATAACATTATCATGATTTTTAGCATAATTATAGACCTGTAAATCATGGTGGCCGAAACCCTTAAACTTAGGGTTCTTAGTTTTGTTTCTTTCATGTTGGCCGAAACCCTAGGGTGTCCTAGGTTACTCCAAAAATTCCCAAAAATTATACTTAACCTCTACACATCATAAGGGAACATTAAATAATATTATCATGATTTTTATCATAATTATAGACCTGTAAATCATGGTGGCCGAAACCCTTAAACATGAGGGTTCTTAGTTTTGTTTCTTTCATGTTGGCCGAAACCCTAGGGTGTCCTAGGATACTCCAAAAATTCCCAAAAATCATAATTAACATCTACACATCATAAGGGAACATTAAATAACATTATCATGATTTTTAGCATAATTATAGGCCTGTAAATCATGGTGGCCGAAACCCTTAAACATGAGGGTCTCGGTTTTCTTTCCTTTCAACATCCAATTCGAAAACCAACCACTATATATCATACTAAAAATCATAAAAATCATAGGGAACTATTATACCACAGGTGAGGGAGTCTTACCTTGGGTTTCTTGATTTTTTGAACCTTGGAAGAGAAGAAAATGGTAAGATCTTTGGATCCTTGCCTCCTTGTCCTTGTATCCTTGGGAAAACTCTTAGATCTTGGAGATAAGACCTCTTGTGGAGCTTTTCCAAGGGAGAACCCCTCCTTGGGTATTCGGCTAGGATGAGGGAAGGGAGAGGTTTCGAAATGCAAGTGATGGGAAGAAGAGGTAACTCCCAAAACCCCCCTTTAATAGCCCATTAAGGAGGCAAATGAAGAGTCTCTCCATGACTCTTCATCTTCTTCTATGCCTTAACCAATATCCACTTCATTCCCTCCTAACAATACCTTGCTAGGTGAGTTGGTTAGTGCTTACATGGTTGTACAAGAGGTCCAAGGTTCAATCCTTGGCTCATGCACCTTTATTTTTATTTTATTTTTATTTCATTTATTTTATTGTTTTTATTTTTTAAATTCCGAAAATCCCCCTAAAATCACCCATAATTATGCCAATATTCCTAAATAAAATTCTTTTATATTTATATTAATTTTACCTAATTTATATTAATTTTTACCTAATTAATACCCATTTTTGGAGCCCATTTAAAGCTCATTGGTACTTAGTTTTCTCAATTTAAATGAGAAAACATGGATTTTCTAGGCCAAAGTTCTCCTTAATATTTCTAGGTCCCCTGGGAAAATTATTTAGACATCCTTAATATTTTAAGAAAATATTAAGAGAATTTTCCGGGTCGTTACAATCCCCCATACCTCGTGAAAGTTCATCCTCGAACTTAGAATATCTCCGGGTACCTGCGTCTCAGCGCGTCCTCACGTTCCCAGGTGAATTCCTCAAACCGTTGACCTTGCCATACGGTAAGGTGCTTTGGGGAACGGGTTAGTACCAGAAACCAATTCGATCTCAAATTCCACTTCTCTATTGGGAGCTAATCCTGGTAATTCATTTGGGAATACCTCTGGATAATTACCTACAACCCTAACTTCTTCTAGCTTCTGGTCCTTGGTTTGACTTACGTCAACCACATGTGCTAGAATCTAGTGTATCCCTTATCTATCACCTTCTGTGCTTTGAGAGTCGATAAAAATTCCCCGGTTCTTTTCCTCGGCTCTCCGATAAATTCGAACATAGAATCTGCCTCAAGTTAAAAGATCACCTTTCGTTTACGGCACTCGACAGAAGCGTCGTATTTGCTCAGAAAGTTCCTTCCCATTATAACATCATAATCCTGCATGTCGAGTACTATCAGATCGCAGTAGAGTTCTCTTCCTGCGATTCCGACTGGCACAGCACGCAGCACGGGAGTGGATGTCCCTATTTCTCCCGAAGGCAGGGTTGTCAAGAACTTGCAGTCTAAAACTTGTGGAGACTTATCTATCTTCTTAGTGTAGGACATAGAGACGAACGAGTGTGTTGCCCCAGTATCAAATAATACAGTAGCGTACTGACTGTAAATAAGTATCTGACCTGTGACAACCGTTGCAGCATTCGCGGCATCCTCCTTAGCAATAGAGAAAACCCTGGCATCCGTCATAGTTGGTGGGGCCTCCAATCTCCCTTGGCTCATCGGGGTACCTTCCAGTTCGGCTTGCATATAATGTAGTTTCGCTGGTGCACCCCGGTACGGAACAAGCTGTTGGGGAGGTGCCTGGTTCTTGGTAGGACAGTAAGGGGCTATGTGCCCTTCCACCCCGCAAGTGAAACACCGGTTCGTACCTTTGCGGCATTCCCCGGGATGCATTTTCCCGCATGTAGCACATAGGGGAAACCTGGACTGTTTATTTGCTGGGCCCCCTTGGGGGTCGTCCCCTAGCTGCCGTTTACCATCCTGATTTCCCTTCCCATTAGCGTTGGTACCCTGAGGTTTCTGACCTCTCTCATTGAATGCCTTCCTTTGCTGATTGATATTGTTCAAGTAATGCTCGGTGAGTAGAGCACTACTAACCAGCTCCTCGGTGGTTTGTGGCCTGTTAACTCCGCCGGCCACGTTCAGGGCTATTTCGGGCCGCAACATCTTCAACATAAGACGGACCCTTTCTTTCTCAGTGCGGACCAGCTCCGGGCAAAGACGAGCCAGGCGATTAAACTTCTTCACGGCTTCATTGACCGAGAGGTTGCCTTGTCGGAATTCCGTGAACTCGTCGTAGTGTCTGTTTGTGACATGCATATTGAAGAATTCTTCAAAGAACTCTGATTTGAAATCGGACCACGCCATCTGGTCCACCGGTCTCTTGGCCTTGACCCTTTCCCACCACATTCTAGCATCCCCAGTCAGGCAGAATGACGCACACTTGATCTTCTCATACTCAAGCCAGTCCAGCAGCTCCAGGGTACTTTCCATCGTCTTGAACCATGCCTGGGCGTCCCAAGGTTTGCCAGCACCGGAAAAATTTTCCGGTTTCAGCCTTAACCATTGGATCAAGTAAGCCTCCTGTCGTGCCACAGTGGTCGAGCCCGGCGGAGGAGTGTGCGTAACCCTAGGTGCCACAGGTATAGCAGTCTGGTTCACTGGTGGAGTAGTAGAATTTTCCTGTTGGTTCATCAAGGTGTTAATAGTCTGTTGCTGCTCGGTGACTTGGCGCTGAAGTTGGGTTACCATTTGCACCAGATCAGGCGGTGGGGCTGCCTCGTTAAGTCGGTTACTCTGTCTTCTAGCCATGTTTTTCTTCACCGAAGACAAGTATGATCAATATCAGTTCTTTTCTACCCTTATTTTATTCTAAGCATCTAATTCCTAAAAGAAGATAAAAATATCGTTCATCGTTACATATCTTAAGGTACCTTTCATCATAACTATCGTTCATACTTGCATATCGTTCATACTTGCATATCCTAATCATAACTATCGTTTATACTTGCATATCCTAAATCATAAAACATCTTACTATAAGATTTGTAAAGAGGTAATTACTTGGAAGCGACAGGAAGAGGGCTTGATGTGTGTGTAGTGAGATGGTTACTGCTCTGATACCAACCTATAACGCCCGCTTTTTTTTTCCTAAGCGACGTTACGTTAACATGCTTAGGGCATGTAGACATCATAAGGCAGCGGAATAACTTAACTTATACATGCCCTGTTACCATTCTTAACTTATTGACATGGGAACCTTAGCATATTAACTTTGAACTTAAGCATCATATCATGTCTCACATAACATCATATCATAAGGCTCCATAAGTCATTATTCAAACACATAAGTAAGCATATAGTTCCTGGGCCAAGTCACTACATCACACATGCGTTCTTGCCCTCCTGCTGCTTCCTTCATTATCCCCTTGAATGATCAGCGGTATAAGGAAATAAGACTATAAGCACACAGGCTTAGTAAGACTCTTTCCTACTCACAAAATCATTCATCATTCATCATCTCATAATGAGCACATAAAACATTAATATACTTGGTGCTCTACTTAGAACATAACATCTTGCATCACTTATCATATACATAGCATGACATGAACATAAACATAGTAACCTTCTAAGCATGGCATGATACATGGCATAAACATAAACATCATAGACATTCTACGCATGGCATAATTCATTCATTCTCATGGCACAATTCATAAACATAGTGAACATTCTAAGCATGGCATAATTCATGGCATATCGTAAACATAGTGACCATTCTAAGCATGACATAATTCATGGCATGAATCATAAACATAGTGAACATTCTAAGCATGGCATAATTCATGGCATATCGTAAACATAGTGAACATTCTAAGCATGACATAATTCATGGCATAAATCATAAACATAGTGAACATTCTAAGCATGACATAATTCATGGCATATCGTAAACATAGTGAACATTCTAAGCATGACATAATTCATGACATAAATCATAAACATAGTGAACATTCTAAGCATGGCATAATTCATGGCATATCGTAAACATAGTGAACATTCTAAGCATGGCATAATTCATGGCATAAATCATAAACATAGTGAACATTCTAAGCATGACATAATTCATTCATTCTCATGCATACTTCTTAACATGAAACATAAGCATAAAATCTTATCAACATAGCATAATGCATAACATGAATGGATGCATGAGTGGAATGCATATACATAAGGATGCTTAACTTTTAAAACATACTTTTCATTGCTTAAACATAATCATCATAACATCATTTGGGGTCCCCGGCTTGTACCACATACATACATCATTGCGCGCATCCCTAGCAAGTCCGAGGTCGCGAGCCCCAACCTACTAGGATAAGGACAGCATAGTCGGTAGTCCCCGAACCGAGGCGTTCTTAAGGTGCCCATCCCTGTTGCACAGCTCCGGTAGTGCCAGAACCGTGGACAGCTACGGTAGTCCAAAACCGGGGCGTTCTTAAGGTGCCCATCCCTTGGACCCATACTTCATTCCGGTACAAGCCCATACATAAAGTAAAATATTTTTCATGCTTCATCATTCATATGGCATTCATGGCATCTTTAACATAGCATAACTTGTTACGGCTCGGCCCGTCTACCGGCCCATTTACCGGTCCTCACGACCGTCGTACCGTCGACCATCGACCGTGCCGTCTTAGCATATTTATGCCTTAAAGACATAAGCATCATCTTTCATTCATCATCATTCATTTAACATAGCATAACTTGTTACGGCTCGGCCCGTCTACCGGCCCATTTACCGGTCCTCACGACCGTCGTACCGTCGACCATCGACCGTGCCGTCTTAGCATATTTATGCCTTAAAGACATAAGCATCATCTTTCATTCATCATCATTCATAGCATATTCATTCATTCATCATACGTAACATCATCATTATGCCTTAAAGGCATGAACCTTAACTTCATTCTTCACTTTCATTCTTAGACATGGCATCATTTTCATTCTTAAACATGGCATCATTTTCATTCTTAAACATGGCATCATCCTCATTCTTAAACATAAACATAACATACTTAACATGACATCATTCATATCATGAACCTAACATATCATAGCATCATTTTTATCGTGATCATAACCCTATCATTCTTATCATGGCATCATTCATATCCTGAACATATACTTATCATACTTATCACGGAAACACATAAACATATACTTGAAGTTAAAGGCTCAACCCTAACCCTTGGGTCCTTGAGGTTGGCCGAAACATATGGGGTCTCTAGGGTAATCCAAAAATTCCCAGAAATTATACTTAACCTCCACACATCATAAGGGAACATAAATTAACATTATAAATATTTTTGGCTTAATTATAGACCTTTAAATCATGGTAACCGAAACCCTTAAACTTAGGGTTCTTAGTTTTGTTTCTTTCATGTTGGCCGAAACCCTAGGGTGTCCTAGGGTACTCCAAAAATTCCAAAAAATTATACTTAACCTCTAAACATCATAAGAGAACATTAAATAACATTATCATGATTTTTAGCATAATTATAGACCTGTAAATCATGGTGGCCGAAACCCTTAAACTTAGGGTTCTTAGTTTTGTTTCTTTCATGTTGGCCGAAACCCTAGGGTGTCCTAGGTACTCCAAAAATTCCCAAAAATTATACTTAACCTCTACACATCATAAGGGAACATTAAATAACATTATCATGATTTTTATCATAATTATAGACCTGTAAATAATGGTGGCCAAAACCCTTAAACATGAGGGTTCTTAGTTTTGTTTCTTTCATGATGGCCGAAACCCTAGGGTGTCCTAGGGTACTCCAAAAATTCCCAAAAATCATAATTAACCTCTACACATCATTAGGGAACATTAAATAACATTATCATGATTTTTAGCATAATTATAGGCCTATAAATCATGGTGGCCGAAACCCTTAAACATGAGGGTCTCGGTTTTCTTTCCTTTCAACATCCAATTCGAAAACCAACCACAATATATCATACTAAAAATCATAAAAATCATAGGGAACTATTATACCACAGGTGAGGGAGTCTTACCTTGGGTTTCTTGATTTTTCGAACCTTGGAAGAGAAGAAAATGGTAAGATCTTTGGATCCTTGCCTCCTTGTCCTTGTATCCTTGGGAAAACTCTTAGATCTTGGAGATAAGACCTCTTGTGGAGCTTTTCCAAGGGAGAACCCCTCCTTGGGTATTCGGCTAGGATGAGGGAAGGGAGAGGTTTCGAAATGCAAGTGATGGGAAGAAGAGGTAACTCCCAAAACCCCCCTTTAATAGCCCATTAAGGAGGCAAATGAAGAGTCTCTCCATGACTCTTCATCTTCTTCTATGCCTTAACCAATATCCACTTCATTCCCTCCTAACAATACCTTGCTAGGTGAGTTGGTTAGTGCTTACATGGTTGTACAAGAGGTCCAAGGTTCAATCCTTGGCTATTTTTATTTTATTTTTATTTCATTTATTTTATTATTTTTATTTTTTAAATTCCGAAAATCCCCCTAAAATCACCCATAATTATGCCAATATTCTTAAATAAAATTCTTTTATATTTATATTAATTTTACCTAATTTATATTAATTTTTACCTAATTAATACCCATTTTTAGAGCCCATTTAAAGCTCATTGGTACTTAGTTTTCTCAATTTAAATGAGAAAACATGGATTTTCTAGGCCAAAGTTCTCCTTAATATTTCTAGGTCCCCTGGGAAAATTATTTAGACATGCTTAATATTTTAAGAAAATATTAAGAGAATTTTCTGGGTCGTTACAATGACAACTGTACGCACCCTGCTATCACTGCTCCTGAGTGATCGAGTGGACAGGATGCTCGCGGAGGTCACTCTCCTACCTCAAGCAATGGGGGAGTCTCGCTCTCATCTTCTCATCTCTTAGGACGGAAGGGATCCCTGGCTGCTACCACGCATGGATCCACCCTCCAAATAGTGGTCGAACGGAGCAATACAGGGCAAATGCACACAACCTATGGTAGCCACTACCCTTGAGTGGGTGAGTGTGCATATCCTCATGTAACTGATGATGGGCTCATACTACATAGGAGCCGATGATCGTCAGTATGCAACAATGCAAGGATGGTGCATGACCCAAACACATACAACACCCATCAAGTCCTCAACTAACACCTCAGTGTGCTAGGTATAGGTCTGAATCCTATATCATGGGATACCAGTAACCTACTAGGTATACTAACAAAATAACCAATGATCCATCAATGTCAAATGCGAGGGAACATATCACTAAAAGGAGATAACCTCAAGGATAAGCCACAGATATCAAGTACAGGTATACTAAAGCAGGTATAGTATATAAACTTACTATTATCTATAACAAACCATGCATAGCAATACGATAAAATCTAAAAGATAAGTCAAGGGTACCCGCCTCAAAAGAGAGATGCTCGTATCAGGAAAGAACCTCCCGTCCGATAGTCCACAACCAAAAGTCCAAATTAATGTCCTGTATCAATGCACATATTTAAATAACTATTATAACAATTATTAAGTAGCTAAACAAATCCCTAAACCGTATCAGGGTTAGCCTAATCACCCTTTTCATTTAGCTATTTATACAAAAATAATTAACTAATCAACTATTAAATTTAATGCTACGTCTCAAATAACTTCGAGTCATTAAAGGTAGGTTTAATCTAACCTAAACCAAAGACACCACTTTAATACACACGGCAAGGAGGGGAAATCAACCACCACACTAGAATCCAAATTCATTATCATCTAAAACTAAGAATCCTAGTTCATTCACACCTGACACAGCAAGTTTCCCCAAAGCTTACGTCATGGTATCGCAGAGCAAATCAACAACCATTCGTTAGTACTGATTCACATCAGAACACCCACCAAAACAAATCGATAGTAACATCAAAATAGAGGGTCTACCAAAACTCAAGACCGAATTCCATTCTAAATCCGAATAAAGAACTATGGTTCCAAAACAGGATTAATCAACTCAACACAATGCAAATTCAAACAAAAACATCCCATACAAACCGAATTCGATCCCCAAACAGAAACCCCTACACAAATCAATTTGCTATCCAAAAATTCAGAAAAACACTGCTAACAAAATATGAACCCGAGCATATTGAAATTCAACCAAGTCGAACATTAACAGCCCTTACAAATCAAGCTCCTCAATTTCCAATACCCATGCACACTCCAGTTCTATAATCCTAATCAGAACACGAAGCCTAACACATAGAGATCATGGCCAATTCAAAAACGCAAATCTGATTGATTGATAAACTGCAACTTCGAAACGAACTAAGACTGGGAGCTAAACATTCAAGAAGAATTTGAATGGAACCCATCGATCCAGCCGATTCCTATCATCTAACACAAGAAATCGATTCCAACCAAAGAAGTAACCTATTCAAAACCAGATCGAATCATCAATCACTTCCTTACCTGTATTGACGTTGCCAGGAAGATCTCTGCTCAGATTCGATCAAGCTAGAAGTCTCCTCAAATTTTTGATCGACCAGCTATGCCCTCCCTTCCTCGCACGTGCCCTAAATCGCTGTGGCTCGATCGGAGAGGAGTCGACAACGTCCATGTGATCTCGAGGGAGGAGAGCACTGGAGAGGGAGGAGCGGCGATGGATTCGCGAAGCTTAGGGGAGAGGAAGTCTCGAGCATGGCTGCGGGCGTTGGCTGCGGCTAGGGCACGAGGGGAGGAAGAAGAAGGAAGGAGTCGGCTACGTCTTTGGCTGCAGTTAGGGCACGCGAGGGGAGGTGAGGGGTTTTTAATGTGAGGGATTTTTACAGAAAGGTCCCTCCACTTTCAGTAATCTTAATCCTACCCTTAGGGTAAGGGTTTTAACTATTTAACCCTCCAACTTATTGTAATCCACTTCAATAAATTTCTAGGGTTAGATTACTTACCCTTTCATAATTTAAGAGTCTACCTGAAAGCCCCTTAACTTTAGGTAAATTTACTTAAGCCAACTATTTAAAGTTTTCTTCCATGAAGCCCTTAATAAGTTTTAAATTTTTACAATAAAGCCCCTTGGGCTCCTCCCGTAGGACCGGAAACCCAAGACTCTATTCTGAAAAATTTCGAAAATTTTCTGGTCCGGATATTTGAATCACGGTATTTTACATATGCTCTGGAAACGATAGCGTACATTCTGAACTTGGTACCATCTTGTTGGGTATGGCTTGGCGGGTTTCCTAAGCGAATACTTGGTCACCCTTGGAAGACCTCTCCATGTCTACGGATTAAAAATTAATCCGAATGGAGACCCGTCTCCCAACAACCATCTCATCATCATATTTTTTGGTACAAATTACAACTTGGCCAATCATAAAGATCGTGCCTTCTAATTCTCCTAACCGAACGACCGCGAAAAAGGCGACGAGTGGATCGCCAGTTCTTGTGTTTACGATCGGGGTCCAGTTAATTAATTATTAACTATGATTCACAATCAAGATAATTAAATAACACACATGAGATGACGAAGCAAAGTAATAAGGCACAAAATAACATAAGGAGCTTAGGGAGAGATTTATACCTTCCCTTTACCTCGCGACCTTCTACCTTATGTGTTAAATACGGTCAATTAAAACTGGTAGAATAAATTTTTCAAAAAATATTTTGACAGATTTAGGGTTAATGGACTAGGGAAAATGTTTAAGGTGAATTCTTAAACTATGAATGCTTAAATTGCTTGATATTTAATCCTAAAGGTTTAAACTAAAAATATAATCTTCAATTTTTGGACTAGGGTCGATTTATGCCTAAAGCTAAGGGGTTAAGAGGATAAAATATCTAACCCTAGAGACTTGAGGTGTATTACATAAATTTAGCAGGGTTAAACTGTTAAAAACCCTACCCTAAAGGCATGATTTGGATTTCTTGAGTTTGAGGGACTTTTCTGCAAAAGACCCACCCCTTTATAAACTCTTCTCTTCTCTCATGCCCTAAAACTTCCACTTGCCTCTTCCTCTCCTCCCTTCAAGCTTCGCGAATCCATCAGCGCGCCTCCCTCTCCTGTGCTCTTCTCCCTCGAGATCACATGGAAGCCGTCGGCCCCTCTCCGGCCGCGAGCATGAGTGTCATACTTCGGCGTGTTTCCATCTCGTCTCTCTTCTCCTGGCAGGAGACATTTCTTTCACTTCCCGAGGGATGTGTCAGTAAGGGTTGCGGTCAGATTTGCAACGCCGATCTCGTTTGTTTGGTGGTGATCTGATCGGGAGTGGATCTAGGCTTGAGGAGAAATTGTTGGTCGAACTTCCCACAGTTGCATTGCTAACCTAAGCAGAGACTTGCTAGCTGGCAATTTGGCGAAGGTAAGGTTTGGTTTAGGGAATTTGAATTAATCCAGGATGCTATTAGTTGATTCGACTCTGGAATTGGAAGAATCTGTTAAGTTTCCATCTGTTCTGTTTTCTTTTGGAATGAAATTGGTACTCAGCTCAGGTATTGGGTGTAGGTTTTATGTTGGTTATGTGAATTTTCTATTTAGAGCTCTTATCACAGTTTTGGGTGGGGATTCTTGATATTCTTGACAGTGTAGTTGTGATTGGTTCCCGTTTCCTTCTGCCGTGAGCTCCAATTGGAGAAGAAATAGACTTTGTAGCTTAAAGTGTGAATGGGGCTTTAGGTTCCAAGAGTTGTATCGTGAGCAAAAGAAAACTATGGATGAGATGTTATTGTTCAGTTATGGTTGGTATTAGTTGTAGTGTTAATACTAGAATGTTTCCACGTTGGTATGTATTTTTGATTTGTATGTCTCCATTGGGATTTTTTTTTGTGATGGGTTTGTATAGATCAGAAGATGAAGTGTGGCATTAGATTTGGTTTAGTTGATTTCTATTGATCCTCTAGTTCTATCATGAGTTGGTTTCTCTAAATTTCTTGATGTGGTTGTTGAGAAGTTTGAGTTCCGATTGATTTGGGATGGAGGGTAGGTAGAAGGTTTAGTGATTGTTGTCCTGTGCTTAAACTATGTTATTTTGAAGGGTTTTGTTCTTTGTTTCCCATTCTTGTCGTGAGCTATGGTGCGTAGGGAGGGTTATTGATCGATTATGCAATAAGATCATGGGTTTTAGAGATTGAGTTTTATGATGTTGCTTCTACAACCGTGAGCCTTGTATGAATATGTTATGACTTTGGAAGAGGTCTGGCTTAAGTTTATTAGTCCTTACCGTGAGTTGACATTGGTTTTCCAATTTGAAGGGTGATGTTCTAGAATTAAAACCATTGAGATCATAGTCACCATAATGTGTTGGGTGAGCTGTTAGGTTATGGATTAGAATTAATTTGAGATTTAAATCTAATAACCTAAACTTGATAATTTGGGGTTCGGAAACCTAACCTGAATTTAATCTTGGTAGATTGGAGCAATTAAGGGCTAATCATTTAATTAGGATTAATTAAATGAAACGGGATAATTGGGGCGATCCTAATAATTGAGATAACTCGTTTAGCTATAATTTATATATTATTGTAGCTAAATATTATGCCTTTGCTACAGGGCACTGACTTGCTTTCGGACTTTTGGATGGGAGGTTCTTATTTGATACGGACTACTTCTACTCTCTGGAGGCGGGTACCTTTGACTTATCTCTTTAGATATTGTCATATTGCTATGCATGGTTTGTTATAGATAGCAGTAAGTTTTTACGCTATACCTGCTTTAGTATACCTGTACTTGACATTTGTTGCTTATTCCTGAGTTGATCTACCTTTAGTTCCATACAGTCTCAATGGTTGACATGTGTATATATGTGCATAGATATAGTGATATGTCCTTTTGCATTTGACATTGATGGATCACTAGTTACCTTGCCAGTATACCTAGTAGGTTACTTGTATTCCATGTTATAGGATTCATGCCTATACATAGTTCACTGAGATGATAGATGAGGACTTGGTGGGTGTGGTACGTGTTCGTGTCATGCACCATCCTTGCATTGTTGCATGCTGACGATCATCGGCTCCTATATAGTCCAAGCCCATCGCCAGTTACATGAGGATATGCACACACACCCACTCAGGGGTAGTGGCTACCATAGAGTGTGTGCATTTACCCTGTATTGCTCCGTTCAACCACTATTTGGAGGGTGGTTCCAGGCGTGGTAGCAGCCAGGGATCCCTTCTCGTCCTGAGACACGAGAAGATGAGAGCAAGACTCCCCCATTGCTTAGGGTAGGAGGGTGTCCTCCGCCAGCATCCTGTCCACTCGGTCACTCAAGAGCAGTGATAGCAGGGTGCGTACAGGTTGTCACAGCTCTACCTATACGGGCGTTCATTTATGATAGGTGGACGATGTCCTGACTGGGATTAGGGGGTGACACATATCATTGTACCATGTGCATATTTTGCATCGTGCATTGCTTGCTGCATTTAATTTCTGCACTTGATTGACATACATATACTAGAGACCTGTTTACCTTGGATTATGTGTTATATTTTCTCCATAGGGATTTATTTCACCCCTCTGTAGGATAGATGAATTCTGGTATGTACATTCATTCAGTATCTTAAGTGTATACCCTTTTCTATTATTCATATGAGACTGTATCAGCGTGACTCTTATTGTTAGTATAACTTACTATGCATATCTGTTTAGGTATCCGCTGAGTTCGTTTGGACTCACACCGTTTCCTATGTTTTTATTTCAGGTTGAGTTGCTTGGAGTCGCTAGAAGAGCCCAGCAGCCAGTCCCTACCCATCGCGACGACATGATTTTGTTTTGTACTTTGTAGTGCATTTGTTTATATTTTATGTTTTTATGTCTTGTGAGTGTTGTTGTGTGCCCTAAGGGGTTTATGTTTGGGTGTTTTGTCATAAGTCAGACCGGTTCGTAGTCAGGTATGAATTACTTTGTGTTATGGTTATGTTATGTCTTGATTTTGAGGCTTGAGGCCAAATATATATTGTGTGGGTTGTTTGGATATTGTATGTATGTGTAAATTGTCCGCTGGACAGGGGAGGTGCTGCCTGATTTTCTATTGGATCAATGGCTCCTAGGTCTCGGGGCGTGACAATTTATTTTTGGTATTAGAGCGTAGGTTTGCGATGCCTACTTGTTTTTACAGGATTTTCGGAGTCTATCTGATACCAATTTATTTTTGGTATTAGAGCCCTGGTTGCGAGATACCTTGGGTATTTACGGATTTAACGGAGTCATTTTTTACGTGAGTGTGGGACTTGGCGCAATGGGACTTCTTCAGGCGACATGTATTTCTTCTGATTTCTTGTATCCCTTATCCTAGTTAGGTAGGATTAGGAATTCTCTCATGTTATTGGATCATGTTACTATTCCTGTATTTAGGTATGGTTAGAAATTCTCTCATGGTATTGGATTATGTTATTATTCCTGTATTTAGGTATGGTTAGAAATTCTCTCATGTTATTGAATCATGCTACTATTCATGTATATTAAGGTATGGTTAGGAATTCCCTCATGTTGTTGGATCATGTTACTGTTCCTATACCTGTCTAGGAAGTACCTTTCTAACTCGGTTAAGTCTAATGACTTAAAGTCAGTCAGTTTATAGTAATCATGGTCAGGATCGACTATGAAGCGACTAGTTGGCTTGTTGTGGACTTGTCTATATGCGGAGAATGTTGAATCTTGTGTGATACCGATATACGAGTTAGAAGACGAGGGTCAAACCTGTCAACAAGATATTGGAGGTTAAGGTTTTTTGATTTTTTCATAGTACTTGTCAACAAGATATTGGAGGTATGGTTAGAAAAGGATGTTGTGCTTGTCTCAAGCTTCATACATTGACACTATCCTGGCTCATTTTAGCATGCAGAACTCCAAGAAAGGTTTTCTACCATTTAGGCATGGAGCACCTCTATCTAAAGAGATATGTCCTAAAACATCAAAGGAGATAGAGGAGATGAAGGTGGTTCCTTATGTTTCAGGTGTAGGAAGTCTCATGTATGCTATATTGTGTACGAGGCCGGATATCTGCTTTGCCGTGGGCATGGTTAGCAGATATCAGAGTAATCCAGGACAGGGACATTGGACTGCGGTAAGCATATATTAAAGTACCTGAGAAGAACTAGAGATTATATGCTAGTTTATTAGGCAGATCAGCTACTCCCTGTGGGTTACACAGATTCTGACTTCCAATCAGATAGGGATAACAGTAAGTCTACCTCGGGCTATGTGTTTACTTTAGGTGGTGGAGCCATAGTTTGGAGGAGTGTCAAGCAGAAATGCATGGCAGACTCCACCATGGAAGCTGAGTATGTGGCAGCCTCTGAGACGACCAAAGAAGCTATATGACTCAGGAACTTCTTGATGGACTTGGATGTGATTCCTGGTTTGCCCAGAGCTATCACAATTTATTGTGATAATAGTGGTGCAGTTGCAAACTCGAATGAACCACGAGCCTATAAAGCGAGTAAACACATAGAGCGCAAGTACCACCTGATATGAGAGATCGTAAAGCGAGGAGAAGTTGTTGTCTCCAAGATTGCATCGGAGGATAACCTGGCAGATCCTTTCACTAAGGCCCTTCCAGCAAAAGCTTTTGAAAGGCATGTGGAGGGAATGTGAATCAGATGTATGACACTTTGATGGCAGCATAGTCTTATAGTATAAGTGGGAGATTGTTAGGATGTATACTAAGAGCCTAGCCTTTTTGTATAAACATCTACATTTTGGAATAAGAATCACATGATCATGATTGCATTTTATATCTGTATATATGTGTGTGCATGTTGTCTAATACTTTACACTGTATATAACATGGTGTGTGGTGTCACACAGAAGATCATGTTATCAGTCCCTTGTAGAGTATAAGAAGAGGATCACAACCTAGATGCTCTTGGACAAACCATTGGCATGGTTGTAGTGTAATTTGATATGGTCTGTCTTGACCATAGAGTTACACTAGTACACTCTGAGTGTATTGAGCGGACCAACTTTGAGGTGATTCAATTTATACTGACTATATAATTGAATCAGACCTCAAGATATTATTTTGTACATGCTCTTAATTCTGATATAATAACGGGCACATGTACTTAGTATTTATTTCTTTGATTTACCAGTGTGCGATATTTATTCATTAAATCGATAGGCTCGGTAAATTGGGAAATAGTATTATTTGCATGTTGTGCCATTGATTATCAGAGGAAACCGTGTCCTATTTTAGGATGATGATGCCCCCTTGAGGAGCTCATAAAGTTTATCATGTAAACCCTGCAGGTGTACTTGGTCCGGCATGATAAGGTTGAGTGGTACTACTCATGGAGTTAGAAGTTAATTAATTAATTATCAGATTAATTAATTAATTAACGGACATGCGATATCTTAAACACGGGGAGAATTTTGTACAAATAATATATTGGAGCCCATATTTTATTATGGGAGTTGGTGAGGTAATTCAATAATGATCCTTTAGTGGATTGGATCATTATTAATGGATCCGGTTTTGTGGCTAAAATATTTTTGTGGCTAAAAAATTTTTGTGGCTAAAAATTTTTGTGGCTAAAAAAAATTCGTTAGGTGGCCAAGAACCAACTCCTCCTCATAGTCACTATTGTAACCTATAAAACCTCATGAAGCCTAGACCCAAAATAATAACTTCTTTGGTTTTATAACTCTTTGGTTTAATCTCTTGGTTTTCCCTCATCCTCTCTTCTTCCCTCTGTAAGATGTGTATACTGAAAGACATGACTTCTTTATATGAACATCTTCATTTTGAAAAGAGAATCACAACTACACTAGGTGCCTGTTTATATTAGTACATGCATGAAGTCCTTTACTACGCATTGTAGATAACATGGTGTATGGTGTTACACGGAAGATCATGTTATCGGTCCCTTGCCTAGTATAAGTAGAGGCTCACAACCGAGATGGAATTGGACAAACCATCGGAATGATTATAGTGTAATTAGGTGTGGTTGGTCTTGACCATAGAATTACACTAGTGTGCTTTGAGTACATTGAGCAGAACCAAAATCAGAGGTTATCCGATTTATACTGACTCGAAAATTGGATAGGACCTCAAGATTTTATTATGGAGTATGATCCCTTAATCCCGATATAATAACGGACATATATTATTGATTATTATTTCTTTGATTTACCAATGAGCGAGATCTATTCTGTTAGATCGATAGGCCTGGTAAGTTGGGAGATAATATTGATAATATGATGTGCTGTTGATTATTGACGGAATCCGTGTCCTGGTGAGTCGGGTTGATGATGCCCCCTTGATGAGCTCAAAAGGTTCATCATGCTAAACCCTGCAGGTGGATTTGATTCGGCATGATGATAAGGTTGAGTGGGACTAGTCAAGGACCCAGAAGTTAATTAATTTAAATTGTCAGTAATTTAAATTAATTAACGGGCATTTGAGATCTTAAACACGGGGGGATGGACGACTCGTAATATGTGGAGCCCATATGAAAATATGGGGGTTGGTGAGGATGTTCAATTAAGATCCTTTAGTGGAATGTATCTTAATTAATGGATCGGGTTTAGATCCATTGGTGGGCCAAGATCTAACTCCTCCTCTTGGTCCCTACCTTAGCCCTATAAATACCCTATGAGATCAAGAAACCAAGGCTTAATCGATTGATCACAACCCAAGGTTTCTCTCTACTCCTCTCTCTCCCTTCTCTCTCCTAGGTCATGGCAAAGGCAAGATGAGAAGAGTCTCTCTTCTTCTTCTTTTCATCTTCCCTTCTCATCCACTTGGTGGCTGGCCTCAACTAGACTTTCTCTCCCTTTTGTAGTGTGCGGCGATAAGGGAGGAGGCGCCGACGGCCGGTGGGAGGTGGCACAAGGGTGGTTTGCGGTGGTGACGCAAGTTTGAAGGAGGAGGGAGTTTCGGCCAGGTTTGGGTGGAGGAAAAGTCTAGTTTTCTTCCTCATCCTCTTCTACACCTTCCTCCCTTGGACTTCTTTGTGGCCGGCGGGAGTTTGGTGGCTCAAAGTGGCCTGCGGTGCAAGGAGATAGGGAGGGTGGCCGGCGGTTCCAAACCCTAGAGCTAGGGTTTGTGTTGGCGTGAAGAGAAGGTCCTTTGGAATGCCTCAGTGATCTTGGTTCATGGTAGATCGTCTCTCACACGATGTCCGTGAAGGGAGCGGCATAAGGTAGAAGGCCGCGAGGTGATCCGGAAGGTATAACTCTTTCCCAAGCTCCCTTGATTATCTGTGTGCCATGTTGGTTTACCTCATCATTTTATGTTAGTTAGTTTATTATTTTGATTTTGTATCATAGCCAATAATTTACTAACTGGACCCTGACCATAAACACAAAAGCCGGCGATCCACTCGTCGCCTTTTCCGCAGTCGAACGATCAAGCAAATTACAAGGCCGATTTTTGTAATTGGCCGAGTTGTAATTTGGATCGTTTGATACCGCACGAGATGGTCGTTGGGAGACGGGCCTCCATTCGGATTAAGTTTTTATTCCGTAGACATGGAGAGGTCCCTCGGAATGACCAAGTATTCACTTAGGAAACCCGCCAAGCCATACCCAACAACTGGTATCAGAGCTGAGGTTTCCAGCTTTGTGTGTTTAAGGATTGGTTAATTTTTTGCATTTTCATACATTTTATTTTGCTGGATCATATGTGGATGTGCGTAGGCTAACTTTGTGTTGCAGGCACTAGATTCCAACTTATCATGGCCAAATAATTGATGTGTGTGATGGTTGTGCAATTTATTGTAATTAATTAATCCTCGGGGTTGACAAGGCTAGGTATTTAATTTTTGTAATTAAATACGACATATGTTTAGCCGAGCTATTTATTTTACTTTCGATCTAGTTTTCATGTACACTCCATTGTGGAGTATAGGATCGATGATGTAAATAATTAGCTAGTCATTTCGGCTCTGAGATCCCTCGAGGTAGCTTGCGCAGAAGGAAGGGAGGAGCGGATGAAGTAACAACACGACTGGAGGCGCATTAGAGACCAAGGGCCATGAAAGTTTGAAAATTTAGGATTTTCTGTATTTTTCATATATTGGTTATGTGCTTGGTTGTGCGGTTGTGCTAGTAAAATTCCTCAACATAAATTACTAAGTGGGAAAGGGACCCTAAGGGTCCCACGGCTTCCATTACAATCCGATAAGTGATGCGAACAAGTCTGCGTGTCGGCTCTGAGTGCCTTCCTCCCATTGGATGGACTTGTTCTGCGGATCATTGGGTTAGAAAAGACTATAGAAAATTGTTAAAGAGCGTGTGTACTTCCCCATCGGAAGGCACATAATCGGAAATAATTTCTTAGTGTCATGTAATGGTGCACACTTAGATGCGAATAATAGTATCCTCCCCATCGGAGTCACTGCTATTATTTTACAGAGCCGAAGTGAACCAACTATTGATCTTACTTGTCAAAAAGTTAGGTTGACGAGATAGTAAAATTGATGGGTAAAACCTCCTCTTACGAATGTAGAGATTCGTATATGTCCACACCATCGTGGCATGCGAATTTCTCGGTGTATAGGGGTGTTGGTTGATTTCAAAAATTTATTGTTTTGAGGAATCAATTTATTTTCAATTTCTAAAGTAGTTTATATTGTGATTCTCAGGTTTTTCATAATGGGCTTTAACCCACTAGCAATAATTCTTAAGGAAAATAAACTTACTGGCCTAAACTACATAGACTGGAAGAGGAACCTTGACATTGTCCTCATTGCTAAAGAGTATAAATTTATACTCTGTGAGGAATGCCCGGAAAGGCCTAGAGAGGACTCTGGTGAATAGTTGAGGGAGCGTTACAAGAAGTAGGTCAAGGCAGATGAGATGGCGCGGTGCTACATTCTAGCATCCATGTCAAATGTGCTGCAACATCAGCATCAGGCCATGCCCACTGCTAGTGACATGATGCTGAACCTCAAGGATCTCTTCTGGCACCAAGGTCGAGCTACTAGGCAGGCCATGATGAAGAGTCTGATGATGACCACTATGGTCGAAGGGACACCCGTGAGGGATCATGTCCTAAAGATGATGGCTCACCTCAATGAGATTGAGGTACTGGGAGCACAGATCGACGGGGAATCCCAGGTCGATATTATACTCCAGTCTCTGCTTAGGAGTTTTGAGCAGTTCAGGCTCAACTATAATATGAGCAAACATGATTATACGTTGGGTGAACTGCTAGGAGAACTCCAGGCGGCAGAGGGCCTCTTTCGGAACTCGCAGGCCTTAGTAACTCAAAGGGTTTCTTCTTCTGTGCCGAAAGGCAGGAAGAAGAAGAAACAAGGAGGGTTCAAGAAGGCAGCAACATCGTAGGGACCTCGGACTAGCGTGAAGAAGCCGAAAGGCAAGTGCTTCACGTGCAAGCAAACTGGGCACTGGAAGGCGGGCTGTCCCCGTTGTCAAGACAAAGGTATTTCTTTATGCTTAGTCGTTGAAACATGTTTAACGGTGCTATCTACCAGTACTTGGTGTGTAGATACGGGAGCCACTTGTTGGTGCAAGTTGCATCAGTGATGTCCTCCTCTAAGTGTTTCAATGTTTAACAATATGCTTAAGTTAGTGATACATTGAACGTAGAAGGGTGAGTCAAGAAAAAGTGAACCAAAGTCCTAGTTATCCTAGGCACGAAGTCCTGGTTAGAAGAATTGGGCACTAAGTCCTGATCATGGATTGGGCACTAAGTCCTGACCAAGGGTTGGGCACGAAGACCTGGTTCGAGGAATTAGGCACTAAGTCCTGCCCGAGGGTTGGGCCGAAGACCTGGTTCGAGGAATTGGGCACTATGTCCTGGCCGAGGGTTGGGCACCGAAGACCTAGTTCGAGGAATTGGGCACTAAGTCCTGGCCGAGGGTTGGGCACTGAAGTCTTGGACCTAGGGTTTGGGCACGAAGTCTTGGTTCGAGGGATTGAGCAACTTAGCTGAGCGATGACTAAGGACAGAAGTAGAGACGGGTCGAGGTTCGGACGTCTCGAGATTCGGGAGTCTCGAAGGCTAAGTAAAAAGTCGAACCGGAGGTCCCGGGTGGCAACCGTCTCCTGAGAGGAGTAGGTGAAAGGCGCGTTCCCCGGGATGGGAACTTAGGCATCGGTTCGACCTAGGGTTTCGCGGGAAATCGAAGTCAGAACCAATTCGTTAAGGCTAAGATTGTACATGTGTTTGCCTTGTAATTATGTATCTTGCAGGTACCTAAAATAGAAGACAAAGCAGACAAACAAACACACAACAAGGCTGGAAACAGGGCTGCTAGGCACCCCCATCAACTAGGTGTAAGATCTGTATACTGAAAGACATGACTTCTTTATATGAACATCTTTATTTGAAAAGAGAATCACAACTAAACTAGGTGCCTGTTTATATTAGTACATGCATGAAGTCCAATTACTTTGCATTGTAGATAACATGGTGTGTGGTGTCACATGGAAGATCATGTTATCAGTTCCTTGCTTAGTATAAATAGAGGCTCACAATCGAGATGGAATTGGACAACCCATCGGGATGATTTTAGTGTGATTAGGTGTGGTTGGTCTTGACCATAGAATTACACTAGTGTGCTTTGAGTACATTGAGCAGGACCAAAACCAGAGGTTATCCGATTTATACTGATTCGATAATTGGATAGGACCTCAAGATTTTATTATGGAGTACGATCCCTTAATCCCGATATAATAATCGGCATATATTATTAATTATTGTTTTTTTGATTTACCAATGGGCGAGATCTATTCTGTTAGATCGATAGGCCCGGTAAGGTAGGAAATAATATTAATAATATGATGTGTTGTTGATTATTGACAGAATCCGTGTCCTGGTGAGTCGGGTTGATGATGCCCCCTTGATAAGCTCGAAAGGTTCATCATGCTAAACCCTGCAGGTGGGTTTTGATCCGGCATGATGATAAGGTCGAGTGGTACTAGTCAAGGACTCAGAGGTTAATTCATTTGAATTGTCAGTAATTTAAATTAATTAACGGGCATTCGAGATCTTAAACATGGGGGGATGGACGACTCGTAATATGTGGAGCCCATATGAAAATATGGGGGTTAGTGAGGAAGTTCAATTAAGATTCTTTAGTGGAATGAATCTTAATTAATGGATCGGGTTTAGATCCATTGGTGGGCCAAGATCCAACTCCTACTCTTGGTCCCTACCTTAGCCCTATAAATACCCAAGGAGATCATGAAACCAAAGTTAATCATCCAACTCAAATATTTTCTCTCCTCTTCTCTCCTTCTCTCTCCTAGGTCACGGCAACAAGGGACTCTCCTTTCCCTTGCTTTCTTGTTCCTCCCTCAAGTCCACCGTGAGCAAGGACCACTAGACAAGGAGAGGAGAGTCTCCTCTCCTTTGTGGTGTGCATTGGTGAGAGAGGAAGGGGTCAGCGGCCGGAAGGAGGTGGCGCAAGGACCTCTCGGCGGCGGCGGCAGCACAAGGCTGAGAGTGAGAAGGGTTTTGATTCGGTTTTGAGTTGGAAGGAGAGGTTCTTTCCTCTCCATCTTCTTCTCTACTTCCTCCTTGGTTGCTGTTTTGGTGGCCGACGACTTCAGGTGGCTTGGAAAGCCGGCAGCGCAACCATAGAAGGAGGAGAGGTCGGCGGTGACTCCTTGGTGGAGTTAGGGTTCGGCTAGGGTAGAGAGAGGAAGGAAGATAGAGCCTTTGGTGGTCTCGGTTCGTGGTAGATCATCGCCCACATGACGTCCGTGAAGGGAGGGACATAAGGTAGAAGACCATGAGGTGATCGGAAAGGTATAACTCTTTCCAAGCTCCATTGATTATCCTTATGTCTATTATGTGCCATGTTTGCTAACCTCATCATTTTATGTTTGTTATTTAATTATTTTGATTGCAAATCATAGTCAATAATTATTTAACTGGACCCCGACCATAAACACAAAAGCCGGCGATCAACTCATCGCCTTTCCCGCGGTCGAGCGGTCAAGTAAATTACAAGGCCGATTTTGGTAATTGGCCGAGTTGTAATTTGGATCGTTTGATACAACACGAGATGGTCGTTGGGAGGCGGGTCTCCATTCGGATTAATTTTTAATCCGTAGACATGGAGAGGTCTCTTGGATCGACCGAGTATTCGCTTAGGAAACCCACCAAGCCATACCCAACACTAGGGCGCCTCAATGAATCAAGGCGCCTCATTCATTCAGGTGCCCTGTATGTCTAGGGCGCCCTGGTTGAAAGCTTTATCGGCTGCTGCGAGTTCGGCGCGGAGATAAGCTTTGACCAGGCTCGATGAGGTGCCTCATTGATCACAGGCGCCCTATACCAAGCCTATAAAAGGGGCTTAGACCCCTCAACTCAAAACAACACTTCTACGATCATTCTGAGCATTCGAGCTAAAGAAAAGCGCTAGAGACGAAGCCCTGCGACCAAGGAGGCTCCAGGAGGAAGTGCGCGACACTTCGGAGGTCCAGATCAGCCGGGCGTTCGACTTTTCTATTTTGGTTTGATTTACATTCTGTACTTATTTTTATCTATCTTTTCGATTGTAAATTGTGCACTGTAAGACGGGTTTCTCCGCCTCCGGAAAGTCCGGAAAGGAGACCATTAGTGGACGGGCATTCCAGTGCTTAGGCCTTGGATGTACTGACCCTGGGGGTTGGGAACCATGTAAAAATCCTGTGTGCACTTTGTTTGTTCGTTCGTTCTTTCTATTTTCCGCTGCACTAACTCTATATCTAGAACGATTGAAAGTTTAAGAAGTTTCTGTAAAGTTTTTAAATGGTCGTTATTCACCCCCCCTCTATTGACGGCACCGGTCCCCACAAGTGGTATCAGAGCCTGGTCGCTCTTCACCGGACTAACAGCTGACGGAGCAAAGATGCCAGGAGTTGAGGGGGAGCCCAGGGGTGAATCAGGTACATTTTTTTTTTCCAAATGTCAATTTTTAAATTCCATATTATATGTTTCAAATGCAGGGAGAGAGGACACTATAAAAATCAGTGTCCTACTCGTAAGAATCGTCCCTCACCGGCAGCAAAGGAAATACCAGCACCAGGAGTCCGGAGGGACAAGAGCCACGTACAGTGCTTCAAATGTCAAAAGCACGGACACTACAAGAATAAGTGCCCGGCAAAGGTACGAAAAATTTACGTTCCTAGAAATTTTCAAATTCCTGCACAGTCGTATGATAGTTTAGATAATTTCTCTGAAAAATTAGGATTATTGCATAGCCAAATCAATATTTTGCATGCCCAATTAGAAAATGTAGAGAATGCTAAAATATCAGAAATTAACTTTTTAATCCTTAATATCAATTCAATAATTTCTAAAATAAATTCTGATAATATTAATTTTGTTAATTCTGAAACTTCTGATAAAATTAATCCTGAAGTTAACTATGAAAGTAATAATGCTGAAATTATTTCAGAAAATCTTAAGGATAACATTGAAATCTTAAGGATAACAATGAAATTATTTCAGAAAATCTTGAAGATAACATTGAAAATATTCCTGAGGATCACATTGAAAATATTCCAGAGGATAACATTGAAATTATTTCTAAAAATCTTAAGGATAACATTTCTGAAGATTTTTCTGAGGATAAAAATAATTTTTCTGAGGATAAATTTTTTTTTCTGAGGATATTGAAAATGAAATCTTTCTAGATACTAATTTAATTATTTTCTTGGATAATCCTAAAAACTATTATAAAACATTAATTAGTAGCCCTGAAAACTATTCCACCTACTGTGAAGATGTAGAAGGATATAATCTTGATGATGAGGATGAGGAGAAAATTGAATTTTCTACAATCAAGACTATAGTGAATAAAGTTTAAAAAAAGTCAAACAAATCAGAATTATTAGAAAAACTTGAAAAATTAGATAAAGAAGAAATAATAGATGAGTCAGAAATTTTTGAAATAATGAAAATGATGAAATTAAACCCACAACTTTTAACCAACCCGGAAATTTTAAAACTTAAACCAAGTTAAATCTTAAAAACATTAATTTTATTTTTTAATCTTAATTATTTCAACCTTAATTAAATCTTAATTTTTAATCTTAATTTTTACCTTAATTATTTCAACCTTAATTAAATCTTAATTTTTACCTTAATTTTTACCTTAATCATTTCAACCGTAATTAAATTTTAATTAAATTTTAGTTAATTTAATTCTTAATTAATGTTAATTAATCCTTAATTAATTAATTTTAATTAATCCTTAATCAATTTAACTTTAATTAATTCTTAATTAATTCAATTTCATTTAATCCATTAATTCTTAATTAATTCAACTTCAATTAATCCTTAATCAATTTAACTTTAATCCTTAATTAATTTAACTTTAATTAATGTAAATCCAATTAATTCTTAAATAACTTAAACATGAACTAAATAAAATCTTGCCCAAACCAGAATAATTAATTTAATAAAAATTAAATATGTCAAAATGGGTTGGCATATTTGCGGGTTCACACGACATGTATCAAATTGAGAATTTGATACATCATTAGAAACTTAAGTAAAATAATTTGAATTGTTTGACTCATGCATAACTGCCATGTCATACATTTGCTATTTTTTTAATAATATATGTCATTTCATTCATATTTATGTTTATACATGATTTAGAACGGTTATAGAAAAAAGACTAGTTGAAACTTGAACAACCTAGTATTAGGTGGAAGTGAGATGATAGTACGTTAGGGAAGCCCTTCTAATAAGGTCAAGTAAGGTAAGGCGTACCCTACTCGGTCTGTTTAGTCGGTGGAACAAGCCGAAGCTACCGATCCAAAACCTAAGCTAGTTAGATCAAAATTTTTCAAGAAGTAGTTTGAAAATGAATTTTCGATAAAAGGCTTTGTCAAGGAAAGGGTTGTTGCTCCAATAAGGCTACGACCAAAGAAGGCCTCTGTGCCTCGCCAAGACCTGGAAGCCAATTATCGAAACTCAAATTCACTTTACTATTTGATAAATTTGAATCTAACACAAGTTTTCGTTAACTCTTAGATTTAACAATAAATTAAGAAAAATTATTCAAGCATCTCACAATACACCCATAAGGCAACCATGCTTGCTTGTACTGAGACATCTAGAATGGGTGAGATGTTAAGGACTAATAAAGTGAAAAAGATTTTTCAAAATTGTTTTCCAAAATTCTTAGAATATTTTTTTTAAAATATCTATTTTCAAAATAGTGCTTTAACATAATAATATTTTTATGGATTTCATGCTTATCTGAGAGCTTATATATTATACATTTTCAAAATTATATCCTTTTGAAAATATGTTTGACCTACACAATTAGACACAAGCCTCTTAGGTCAACACTAAAGTCCCTTAAGGCACTTAGATAGAGTCAAATGGTGTTGGATACAGGGGGAGTGTCTTATTCTTTTAAAAGATTTTTTTTTTTTCGAAAACCGTGCTTGAAAAATTATTATCACTTATGTTTTTTCGAAAAAGATTTATGCTTTAAAATTATCATCATTCTAAATTGTATTTTCGAAGATTGTCTCCTTGAGAATTACCACACTCAAAATGTCGTTCATTTTTTTGATTTTGATGAACCCTAAAGACATAGAGGAGGTCTACTTCATGATCTACATGGACTCCTAGGATGTGTCAAACTTAGGGGGAGTCTAAATCAAAAAATTATTTCTAACAAATATTTTTTAAAATTATTAGATGATTCTTATAATTTGAGTCAAACCTTAAGACTCAGAGGAAGATCGCTTGTAGTCAACAAGCTTCCTAGGACTGGGTCAAGTTTAGGGGGAGGTCAAATTAAAAGAATTATTGAACATTTCAAAATATTATGTTTTCATCTACTGTATTTTCAAATTCCTTTTGAAAACATAAGTAATTTGTCTTTCAAAATACTATCGTTTTAAATCATTTTGTTTATATATATACACCATCACTTTCAAAAATTGTTTTTGGCTTATCAAATTTGTTTAATTTTGGAAATAGTACTTACTTGAATTTGGAGAATTTCCAGGACACTTAGGGAAATGTCCTTGTAGTTAACAAGGTTTCCTAAGATTGTGTCAGACTAGAAAAGAAACCAAGTCAAGTAAAGTATTATGTATCAAAATAATATTAAAAGTTTCTTAATATGTTATGTACAATATATTTTTCAAAAGTACCTGTATTTTTCAAAAAGTACAATATATTTTTCAAAAGTACTTATATTTTTCAAAAAAGGGAATAATATTTTTCAAAAGTACTTATATTTTTCAAAAAAGGGAATAATATTTTTCAAAAGTACTTATATTTTTCAAAAAAGGGCATAATAGTTTTTCAAAGTACAGATTTTTCAAAGTACATATTTTTCAAAGTATAAACTTTTCAAAGTACAAACTCTTCAAAAAAAAAAAAATCTTTCAATGTACAAATTTTTGCACAATATTTTTCAAAGTATTCTTTTAAAGTGCAAAAATCTCTAAGTGAAATATTTCAAAAAATGCATATTTTTCTAAGTAAAAATCTTTCATGTATGCAATCCTTTTTGAAAATCTTTCTCAATTAAAATTTTTTTGTAAGGCAATATTTTTCTAAGTGGGAAATTTTCTAAGTTTTCTGTAAGTACTCCAAATTGCACAATACTTTTCAAAGTGTAATTTTTTTGGTGCAATTCTTTTTTTAACTAGCTCTTTGCTATGCTTTCAATGATTTATACAAGCACTTTCAAAAGGAAAATTTTTCATTGTTGGTGCAAGTGTTTTCGTCGTTTTTTTATGTATGACAAAGGGGGAGAGTGCGCTTAAGTTAGAAATTTTAAATTTTTTTTCTCTTCCCAAAGGATCAAAATGTTTTTTCAAAAGGGGGGGGAGAGTGAGCTAAAGTTAGAATTTTTTCTTCTTCTCCTAAAGGATAGAGAGCTGAAGTTAGAATTTCTCCCAAAGGATCAAAATGTATTTTCAAAACTTAAATCATTTTTTCATTTTATCCCAAGGATTATAACTTAGCCCTTTAATCTAATCTAACTTAAGATATTGTCAAACATCAAAAAGTGGGAGATTGTTGGTGCAAGTTGCATCAGTGATGTCCTCCTCTAAGTGTTTCAATGTTTAACAATATGCTTAAGTTAGTGATACATTGAACGTAGAAGGGTGAGTCAAGAAAAAGTGAACCAATGTCCTAGTTATCCTAGGCACGAAGTCCTAGTTCGAAGAATTGGGCACTAAGTCCTGATCATGGATTGGGCACTAAGTCCTGACCAAGGGTTGGACACGAAGACCTGGTTCGAGGAATTGGGCACTAAGTCCTGGTCGAGGGTTGGGCACCGAAGACCTGGTTCGAGGAATTGGGCACTAAGTCCTGGCCGAGGGTTGGGCACTGAAGACCTGGTTCGAGGAATTGGGCACTAAGTCTTGGCCGCGGGTTGGGCACCGAAGTCCTGGACCTAGGGTTTGGGCATGAAGTCTTGGTCCAAGGGATTGAGCAACTTAGCTGAGCGATGACTAAGGATAGAAGTAGAGACGGGTCAAGGTTCGGACGTCTTGAGATCCGGGAGTCTCGATGGCTAAGTAAAAAGTCCAACCGGAGGTCCCGGGTGGCAACCGTCTCCTGAGAGGAGTAGGTGAAAGGCGCGTTCCCCGGGATGGGAACTTAGGCATCGGTTCGACCTAGGGTTTCGCGGGAAATCCGAAGTCAGAACCAATTCATTAAGGACTAAGATTGTACATGTGTTTGCCTTGTATTTATGTATCTTGCAGGTACCTAAAGTAGAAGACAAAGTAAGCAAACAAACACACAACAAGGCTGGAAATAGGGCTGCTAGGCACCCCCATCAACTAGGATGCCTCAATGAATCAAGGCGCCTCATTGAACCAAGCGCCTCATTCATTCAGGCGCCCTGTATGTCTAGGGCACCCTGGTTGAAAGCTTTATCGGCTGCTGCGAGTTCGGCGCGGAGATAAGCTTTGACCAGGCTCTATGAGGCGCCTCATTGATCACGGGCGCCCTATACCAAGCCTATAAAAGGCGCTTCGACCCCTCAGCTTAGAACAACACTTCTACGATCATTCTGAGCATTTCGAGCTAAAGAAAATAGCTAGAGACGAAGCCCTGCGACCAATGAGGCTGCAGGAGGATGTGCGCGGCACTTCGGAGGACCAGATCGGTCGGGTGTTTAAATTTTCGATTTTGGTTTGATTTACATTCTGTACTTATTTTTATCTATCTTTTCGATTGTAAATTGTGCACTGTAAGACTGGTTTCTCCACCTCCGGAAAGTCCGGAAAGGAGACGATTAGTGGACGGGCATTCCGTGCTTAGGCCTTGGATGTACTGACCCTGGACGGTTGGGAACCAAGTAAAAATCCCGTGTGCACTTTGTTTGTTTGTTCATTCATTCTATTTTCTACTGCACTAACTCTATATCTAGAACAATCAAAAGTTTAAGAAGTTTTCGTAAAGTTTTTAAACGGTCGATATTCACCCCCCCCTCTATCGACGGCACCGGTCCCCACACCACTAACCATGTCTGCAATACTCTGCAGGGGTTCCAGGAAACTCGACGGCTAGCTGATAGTGAAATCGTGGTCTACATGGGCAATGCTACGGAAGTGGCAGCAGTTGTAGTGGGAGTGTTTTATTTATCTTTTGAGAGAAATAAATTGTTAGTTCTGAGAGATTGCCTTTATGTACCCTCGTTTAGAAAGAATTTAATTTTAGTTTCTAAGTTGATAAAGGATGAATATTCTGTTGCTTTTGATAACAAAGTTGTTATAAAAAGAAATAGAGAGATTATCTGTTTGGGTAATATAGTCGGCAATCTGTATACTCTAGAACCAATGACTCCCATGATGCAAACTGAGGTTAATAGCTTATCATCTAACTTAAATAAGAGAAAGGAGCCTTCTAAGATGAATCAGACGTATCTTTGGCACCTTAGGCTTGGTCATATTAACCTTAGTAGGATTCAGAGGTTGATAGCCAGTGGGCCCCTGGGTTCATTGGTGGTGGAAGATCTCCCGACCTGTGAGTCTTGCTTGGAAGGTAAGATGACCAAGAGCTGGCTTTGAATACTGATTCATTCTGATTTGTGTGGTCCTATGTCAATCCAGGCTAGAGGTGGCTTTGAATACTTTGTCACATTGATTGACGATTATTCAAGGTATGGGTATATTTACTTGATGCGTCGCAAGTTTGAATGCTTTGATAAGTTCAAATAATTCAAGGTTGATGTGGAGAAACATCGAGGTAAAAGTATCAAGATAAAACGATCTAATCGTGGTGGCGAGTACCACATTGGAGAGTTTAGGACCTACCTGTCAGAAGCTGGGATTCAGTCCCAGCTAACTGCACCCGGTACACCCCAACAGAACGGAGTTGCAGAAAGAAGGAATATGACTCTTATGAGAATGGTTAGGTCAATGATGGACCCAATTACGAGTGTCACGAATGAGTCTCAAATTTAGATATTTATAAATTGAAAACCCTTAGCTAACAAAGTTAAAATGTAGTATAGGGGTCTCAAGTCGTATTTTTCCAAGGACTAGTTGTGAATGTTTAATCCAAGCTTGAAATTGTTTGTCGTTTGATGATTTGGGTTTCTAGTAAAATGGGGGTTTTTGCGATAAGGAATGAAATAGCAATTCGGAACAAAATAGGCTTAACTAAACAGAAATGAATTAGGAAGATTGTGGAAACTAAACATAACCTATTTAACAACTGAGCAATTAAATTGCAAAACTATAGAATTGAAATTTAATATCTAATTGCAGGAACTAATGCAGGAAACGAATTGCAGAAATTGAAAGCTAGAACCAAACAATTCTTAAGAACTTGGCTTGAAGTGTAATGGAAACAAACTAGAACAACTTGAAGAATTAAGTGCTTAAACCAAAATAATCCTAACTTGAACACCAAATCAGTTCCTAATCAAGACTTCCCCTTGCCGGTCACACAAAGGATGAGCTAGAAACCCTCTGAACTCAAAGATCAGTGAAGGAACACTCCCTGGATCAGTTTGCTGCGAATTGGTCTTCCTGATCAGTCACGGGGACCGATCAGGACCTATACTGATCGGATTGGAGTCCTATTAGATATGTCTCTGTCCGATCGAATGGTCCGATTAGTAGCTGAAGTCTGTGCCCGATCTCTTCCTCCTCGATTGGCTAGCTGGCGATCGATGCTCAGAAACCATCAAATGCTTCTGAGAACCCCTCAGCGTTGCTTCGACAGCTTCGGACGATGGAAACCAGCCCTCAACAAGGATCGATCGGCAAGAACAGCAGCTTCGGTGAAACCCTCACCTAAGCTTTCCAGAAACCAATTTTGATTAGCAAACTAAACAAAAATCATACCTCAATGATCCAAAACCTTGAGAAGAAACGGATCTGATATGGCCACGCGCGATCGGAAAAGAAAACCTGATCCATCAATGGCCATGATCTACTTCTCCTTGGCTTGGATCAATCAGATCTGCGGCGGATGGCTCAGATCTTCCCTTCTCTTGAATGGATGGTTGAAACTCCCCTTAAGCTTGATCCGACGGTCAGATGAACTTTGATTTGGTTCAAACTTTCAGATCTTGATCTGTGGCATTATTAGCCCTAACTTGAGCTCGGATTGATCAGAATTTCACAGATGGCTCAGATCTACTTGTTCCTTGATCGGACGACCCATATTGATCCAATGCTTGATCATCTTGATCCTAGTCTAATTCTGGCTCAACTTGATCCAATCCGATCTAGGTCCATGATCATTCAAAGCCTACAAAATTAGATTCAAATTTTAGTGCCAAAATACCTCGAATGTAGAAAGAATTGAATTCAAAAGCTAAATTAGACATATATCATGGAACCTAATGTAAATACACGATTAAGCATATAAAAGTGGATCAAAACTGTAACGACCCGGAAAATTTTCTTAATATTTCTTTAAAATATTAAGCATGTCTAGATAATTTTCCGAGGGACCTAGAGATATTAACATGAATTTTAATCTAGAAATCTATGTTTTTTCATTTAAATTGGGGAAATAGGCACTAATGAGCCTTATATGGGCTTTCTAGTACCATGAGTATTGGTGAATTTTAGGAAAAATTTATAGAAATATAAAGGGACTTTAAGGAGAAATATTAACATAATTATGGGGGAAGTTTTAGGGGATTTTCGAAATAAAAACTGTAACGACCCAGAAAATTTTCTTAATATTTCTTTAAAATATTAAGCATGTCTAGATAATTTTCCGAGGGACCTAGAGATATTAACATGAATTTTAATCTAGAAATCTATGTTTTTCCATTTAAATTGGGGAAATAGGCACTAATGGGCCTTATATGAGCTTTCTAGTACCATGAGTATTGGTGAATTTTAGGAAAAATTTATAGAAATATAAAGGGACTTTAAGGAGAAATATTAACATAATTATGGGGGAATTTTTAGGGGATTTTCGAAATATTAGAAAAATAAAATGGAAAATTAGTGCATGCACCAAGGATTGAACCTTGGACCTCTTGTACAACCATGCATGCTCTAACCAATTCACCTAGCAAGGGAGTGCTATGAGGAAATGAAGTGGATTATGGTTAAGGCTTAGGAAAAATGAAGAGTCATCAACCATGACTCTTCACTTGCCCTCCTTAATGAGTTATAAAGAGGGGGTTTGGGAGTTTCTTTCTTCCCTTCATCAATTCCACCTTTCTTCTTCCTTCTCCCTCACTCTAGCCAAAAACTTCAAGGAGAGTTTTCCTTTGGAGAACTTCACAAGAGGGCTTAATCTTCAAGAGCTAAGGGTCATCTACAAGGCTACAAGGGTTAAGGGTGATCAAGGGACAACAAAGTCTTCATCATCTTCCCTTTTTAAGGTCTAAAAACCGAGGTAACCCAAGGTAAGACTCCCTCACCTGTGGTATAATGGTTTTTGAGTTATTTTCATGATACAAGAAATTGTTTGAACCATATATGAAGAAACACCAAAGTTAGGGCTACTAAGGGTTTCGGCCACCATAGGTTTCTATGGTTTGGTTTGAATCCAACTCTTTAATATTGTTCCTTATGTTTTCTTATGTGGTAAGAGATGTTAATAAGGGTTATGTGAAAGTTTTTACATGATTTAAGGCCCTAGAAACTTTCGGCCAAGATGGGATTTAGGGTAAGGGGTTAGGGTTAACTCCAAGCAAGGGTTCAAATGTTTTCCTATGGAAGTATATGTAAGATATAGGATGTAAATTTGTAACTTTATGAATTTATTCATGTGATGGTGACCCATTAGGGTTTCGGCCAAGGTCCCAAGGTAGGGCTAGGGCTTAAGGTTAACTCCAAACAAGGGTGCAAATGTTTTCCTATGGAAGTATGTGTAAGGTGTAGGATGTAAATTTGTAATTTTATGAATTTATTCATGTGATGGTGACCCATTAGGGGTTCGGCCAAGGTCCCAAGGTAGGGCTAGGGCTTAGGGTTAACTCCAATCATGGGGTTTGATGGCTCCCTAAGGTCTTGTATGTGATGTATGGATGTTCTTTTACTCATTGAACCCTTCCTATTGAGTGAGTGATGGAGCCTCATGCTATGGAACCATTCGGCCAACTCCCAAGAATTAGGGTTTGGGTTGGGTTAAGACCACAAAGATGCTTGTTTATAGGGTACTATGATGTATGTAGATGTTTAAGTATGTTGGAAGAATTTTTATGCCAATTGAAACCCTAACTTATGTGTCATGAATTATATGTTAGGTCACTTGTGATGATGATTTATAAATGTTTAGACATGTGCCATGATTTATGAATAATAAGTATGTATGCCATGTCTTATGAATGATATGTATGTATGCCATGTTTTATGATTGATATGTAGGTATGCCATGCTTTATGAATGATATGTATGTATGCCATGCTTTATGAATAGTTTGCATGTATGCCATGCTTTATGAATGACATGTACGTATGCCATGTTTAAGAATGAAAATGATGAATGAAGTTAAAGTTTATGCCTTCGAGGCATAACGATGATATGGAATGAAAATGATGAATGAAGATAAGGTTCATGCCTTCAAGGCATAACGATGATGTTAAGCATGATGAATGAATGAATATGCTATGAATGTTTATGAATGAAGAAGCATGTGAAAGTATTTTATTTTATGAATGGGCTTGTACTGGACCTAAGTAAGGTCCACGGTTCTGGACTACCGATGAAGCTGTCCACGGTTCGGGACTACCGATGAAGCTGTCCTTACCCTAGTAGGTCGAGATTAGCTACCTCGTATTTACTTAGGGATACGCGCATATGATGTATGAATGTGGTACAAGCCAGGGCCCCAATGAATGTTATGATTATGTTTAAGTATTTAAAAGTATGATTTCAAACTAAGCATCCCTATGGTATATGCATTTGCTCATGCATCCATCCATGTTATGCACTATGGTTATGATAAGTATGCTTATGCAAAGTATGTTTATGCAAATGATTTTATTTATGTTCATGCTAGATGATAATGCCATGATTTTATTTATGTTCATGCTAGATGATAATGCCATGATTTTATTTATGTTCATGCTAGATGACAACGCTATGATTTTATTTATGTTCATACTAGATTATGATGCCATGATTTTATTTATGTGCATGCTAAAATTATGATGCCATGATTTTATCTATGCTTATGCTAAAACGATGATGGCATAGTGGTGTAGATGTTCACGATAGAAAGTATGCTATGATATGTAGGATTGAAGCATTAGGTGCATGTTTATACGACGTATGAATTTTGTGAGTAGGAAAGAGTCTTACTAAGCCTGTGTGCTTATAGTCTTATTTTCCTTATACCGCAGATCACGCAATGGGACAATAAGGAAGCAGCAGGAGCGCAAGAATGGGTGTGTGTAGTAGTGACATGGCCAAGAAACCCTCTCGTTTCACTTATTGTTTGTTTTATGATATGACAATGCTTACTTTGGGTTATGCTCGACTTATGATAGTTATGCCTAAGAAACAACCTACTATTCGTGAAGTTATGGATAAATTACTTGCTACCTGAAATGCTTATGAATAAGTCATGGAAAGTTGATATCATGATGCTATGCATGCTGATAATATGTTACCTGATATGCTTATGAATAAGTTATGGAAAGTTGATGTCATGATGTTAGGTATGCTAGTAATATGTTAAGCATAATGTCACCATGTCCATGAATGATAACCCAGACATGTATATATGATTTAAGTACTAGTTATTCCGCTGCATTAAGATGTTACATATGCACATGTATGTTTAGCGTAACGCCGCTTCATGGAAAAAAAAGCGGGCGTTACAAAAACATAGATTTGAGAGCCTAAAATGATTAACAAAATGGTGGTTATCCTTACCTGATTCGTTCTGGGGTACGCTCTGGAAACAGCAGCGTACATACTGAATTTGGTTCCGTCTAAATCAGTCCCTTCTACTCCCACAGAACTGTGGACTGGGCGCAAGCCGATTCTAGGACATGTTTGGATTTGGGGTAGTCCAGCACATGTGCTGAAGGAAGATACTAATAAGTTGGAATCTCGTACAGAGGTACGTCTGTTCATAGGCTATCCTAGGGGAATGAAGGGTGATCTGTTCTGTAGTCCTAAGGATCAGAAGGTAATCGTTAGCACGAATGTCAGATTCTTAGAGGAAGACTATGTGATGAACCATAAGCTCAAGAGTAGACTAGTGCTTGAAGAATTGAGAGGGGATGTTCCGACCTTAGGACCAATTGTACAAGAGGACACACCACAAGTCACTGCACCGTGTGTCACTGAGGATACACAGGTGGTACCTCGTCGCAGTTGGAGGGTTGTCAGACAGCCTAAAAGGTTCATGTTTTTGGGAGAGTCTTCGAACTTGGTTTTTGGTAAACATGAACCGGATCCCTGGACCTACGACGAGGCCCTCCAAGATAAGGATGCAAATTCTTGGCAAAGGGCAATGAACTCTAAGATAGAATTTATGGATTCTAATCATGTCTGAGAGTTAGTAGAACCACCCAATGGTGTAAAAGTCATTGGATGCAAGTGGATCTACAAGAGAAAGAGAGGATCAGACGGGAAGGTTGAGACCTTCAAAGCTAGGCTTGTTGTGAAAGGGTACACTCAGAAAGAGGGTATCGATTATGAGGAGACCTTTTTGCCAGTAGCCATGCTTAAGTCGATCCGGATTCTCTTATCTATTGCAGCTCATATGGACTATAAGGTATGGCAGATGGACGTCAAGATTGCTTTCCTTAACGGAAGTCTTGAGGAGACCATCTGCATGCAGCAACTAGAAGGGTTTATTACAAAGGGCAAAGAGCATCTAGTGTGCAAGCTTAATCGATCTATTTATGGATTGAAGCAAGCTTCGTGATCTTGGAACATCCGCTTTGATAAAGTAATCCAGTCATATGGATTTACTCAAAGCCCGGATGAGTCATGTGTATACAAAAGATGTGACGGAAACGTCATGGTGTTTCTTGTACTTTACGTAGATGACATTTTGTTAATTGGCAACAATGTCAAAGTGTTATTAGACATAAGGGTCTGACTATCAAAGCAGTTTGATATGAAGGACTTAGGAGAAGCGGGACACATCCTTGGGATTAAGGTCATAAGGGATCGCCAGAAAAGGATGTTGTGCTTATCCCAAGCTTCATATGTTGACACTGTCTTGTCTCGTTTTAGCATGGAAAACTCCAAGAAGGGTTTCTTACCCTTCAGGCATGGAGTTCCTCTATCCAAGGAGATGTGTCCGAAAACATCAAAGGTGATAGAGGAAATGAAGGCGGTTCCTTATGTTTCGGCAGTAGGAAGCCTCATGTATGCTATGTTGTGTACGAGACCTGATACCTATTTTGCCGTGGGCATGGTTAGCAAATATCAGATTAACCCTGGATAGGGACATTAGACTGCGGTAAAGCATATATTAAAATACCTGAGACAGACTAGAGATTATATGTTGGTTTACCGGGCAAACCAATTAGTCCCTGTGGGTTATACAGACTCAGATTCCTAGTCAGATAGGGACAAGAGTAAGTCTACCTCGGGATTTGTGTTTACTTTAGGTGGTGGAGCCATTGTTTGGAGGAGTGTCAAGTAGAAATGCGTGGCGGACTCCACCATGGAAGCTGTGTATGTGGTAGCCTCCGAGGCAGCCAAGGAAGCTGTATGGCTTAGGAACCTCATCATGGACTTGGATGTGATTCCTGGTTTGCCCAGATCTATCACAATCTTTGGTGATAACAGTGGTGCAGTTGCAAACTCGAAGGAACCACGAGCCCATAAGGCGAGTAAACACATAGAGCACAAGTACCACCTGATACGAGAAATCGTAAAGCGAGGAGAAGTGGCTGTCGCCAAGATTGCATCGGAGGACAACCTGGCAGATCCTTCACTAAAGCTCTTCCGTCTAGAGCTTTCGATCGGCATATGGAGGATATGGGAGTCAAATGTATGGCAGTGAGAGAACGGCAAGGTCTTTAAGTATAAGTGGGAGATTGTAAGATGTGTATACTGAAAGACATGACTTCTTTATATGAACATCTTCATTTTGAAAAGAGAACACAACTACACTAGGTGCCTGTTTATATTAGTACATGCATGAAGTCCTTTACTACGCATTGTAGATACATGGTGTATGGTGTTACACGGAAGATCATGTTATCAGTCTCTTGCCTAGTATAAGTAGAGGCTCACAACTGAGATGGAATTGGACAAACCATCGGAATGGTTGTAGTGTAATTAGGTGTGGTTAGTCTTGACCATAGAATTACACTAGTGTGCTTTGAGTACATTGAGCAGGACCAAAACCAGTGGTTATTCGATTTATACTAACTCGATAATTGGATAGGACCTCAAGATTTTATTATGGAGTACGATCCCTTAATCCCGATATAATTACAGACATATATTATTAATTATTATTTCTTTGATTTACCAATGGGCGAGATCTATTATGTTAGATCGATAGGCACGGTAAGTTGGGAGATAATACTAATAATATGATTTGTTGTTGATTATTGATGGAATCCGTGTCCTGGTGAGTCGGGTTGATGATGCCCCTTGATGAGCTCAAAAGGTTCATCATGCTAAACCCTGCAGGTGGATTTGATCTGACATGATGATAATGTTGAGTGGTACTAGTCAAGGACACAGAAGTTAATTAATTTGAATTGTCAGTAATTTAAATTAATTAACGGGCATTCGAGATCTTAAACATGGGGGGATGGATGACTCAGAATATGTGGAGCCCATATGAAAATATGGGGTTGGTGAGGAAGTTCAATTAAGATCCTTTAGTGGAATGTATCTTAATTAATGGATCGGGTTTAGATCCATTGGTGGGCCAAGATCCAACTCCTCCTCTTGGTCCCTACCTTAGCCCTATAAATACCCTATGAGATCAAGAAACCAAGGCTTAATCGATTGATCACAACCCAAGGCTTCTCTCTACTCCTCTCTCTCCCTTCTCTCTCCTAGGTCACGACAAAGGCAAGAAGAGAAGAGTCTCTCTTCTTCTTCTTTTCATCTTCCCTTCTCATCCACTTGGTGGCTAGGCTCTACTAGACAAAGGGAGAGACTTCCTCTCCCTTTTGTAGTGTGCGGCGAGAAGGGAGGAGGCGCCGGCGGCCCAGTAGGTGGCGCAAGGGTGGTTTGCGGTGACGCCGCAAGTTTGAAGGAGGAGGGAGTTTCGACCAGGTTTGGGTGGAAGAAAAGTCTAGTTTTCTTCCTCATCCTCTTCTACTCCTTCCTCCCTTGGACTTCATTGTGGCCGGTGGGAGTTTGGTGGCTCAAAGTGGCCAGTGGCGCAAGGAGTTAGGGAGGGTGGCCGGCGGTTCCAAACCCTAGAGCTAGGGTTTGTGTTGGCGTGAAGAGAAGGTCCTTTGGAGTGCCTCGTTGATCTCGGTTCGCGGTAGATCATCGCCCACACGACGTCCATGAAGGGAGGGACATAAGGTAGAAGGCCGCGAGGTGATCGGGAAGGTATAACTTTTTCCCAAGCTCCCTTGATTATTTATGTGCCATGTTGGTTTACCTCGTCATTTTATGTTAGTTAGTTTATTATTTTGATTTTGTATCATAGCCAATAATTTACTAACTGGACCCCGACCATAAACATAAAAGCCGGTGATTCACTCATTGCCTTTTCCGCGGTCGAACAGTCAAGCAAATTACAAGGTCGATTTTTGTAATTGGTCGAGTTGTAATTTGGATCGTTCGATACGGCACGAGATGGTCGTTGGGAGACGGGTCTCCATTCGGATTAAGTTTTTAATCCGTAGATATGGAGAGGTCTCTCGGAACGACCAAGTATTCGTTTAGGAAAGCCGCCAAGCCATACCCAACACTCTCTTGGCCGGCGGTAAAACCCTAGGGTTTAGGGTTGGCCGGCGCACAAAGGGAGACGCCTCTCCCCTTGTTTCCTTTGGTGGCTGGCTTTAGCAAGGGAAGGAGAATTCTCCTTGGTGGCCGCGAGGATCTTCATCCGTGGAGGTGTGGTCGGTGGCGCAACAGAAGAAGGAGAGGAAGAAAGCTTCTTCTTCCTTTGTAGATTGGCGCAAGCAAGAGAGAAAGAGAAGTGCAGTCTAGGAGGCTTCAATTCTTGGGAGATCGTCGCCCACACGACATCCAAGAAGAAGGAGGTCATACAATAGAAGATCAAGAGGTATGAATTTATATTATTCATTCTTGTTCTTTATCTTTCCTCGTTGTTGTTAATTATTCATTAATTAACTTGGACCACGATTGTAAAGCAAAAAAACCGGCGATCTTACTTCGTTGTCTTTTCCGTGGCTAACTGACTAGAAGAGTCAAATTGCTTGAACAACAAGTTTGTTCAAGCGATCGCTCAAGTCATTAGCACGACAACGAAATGGTCGCTTGGAAGTTTCGTATGTATCCGGATTAATTTCAATTAATGAAATTTTAATCCAGGTAAAATGCAACATACCACTACTCCTATATACACCTATATATGTATATACTATACAGAGTAAAAATGTCAAATACGAGACTCTATAGACATAAATTTTGGATAATCTCAAGGGTCAAGCAGTAAGTATCAAGTAGAAAAATAACAGGAGTAGATTCAAGGTAAAAATAACCTATTGCAATCAATAAAATAGTTATGCATAAGATAAAGGGGTTCTAAAAAAATAAACAAGCAGTACCCATCTCAAAATGAAGATGCTCATATCAAAAAGAACCTCCTGTACGATAATCAACACGATAACTCCAACTCAATGCCCTGTATCAAAGGCTTAGTGTTTAACTACAATAACGTATAATTTATGGCTAAATGAGCTACCTTAATGAATTAGGATCATTCTAATATCCTGTTTCATTTAATTAATCTCAATTAAATGAATAATCCTTAATTATCCTATGCTACCAAGATTGAGTTCATGTTAGGTTTCGGAACCTGACTTATCAAGCTTAGGTTATTAGGTTTACTCTCAAATTAACATCATGAACACTAATTCCATCTAATCCAAAGTTTGAATTACCATCGCCTAGGGATAATTGCAACTACGATTATAAAATAGTTCAAGGTTACATCTAGGCCAAACTGAGTTAGGTTAACCATTCTATTGTAGGGATCTATAGGCAAAAATAATCAAAAATCAAAGCGACAATAAAAGATCCCAAGAGCGATCCATGCGAAAGAAAACTCATACAAAGTTAATTTACAAATTCCTATCGTATAGGTATGCCTTTGGCGCGTGCCCTTCGCTTATCCCGCTTGTCCGAGGTATGTCGGAGCTCTTGCACGTTCAAGTGTCCATGCCTCTATGCGTATTGACACAAACACGATCTCTTAAGCTTCAGAGAAGAATCACCTTTGTGGTGCTAGCTACAAGAGGAGATTCACAAAGTAAGAAGGAGAGGGAGAAGAGGGATTTTGGCCAAGAGAAGGAAGGGAAGGAAGAATGACAAGTTCATCATCCAAATAACAAGAAAAACTCTTTTATATTCATCCCATGAATATGAAGAGTTTTTGTCTCTTTAGCTTCCCTCTATTAATGCTAATAAAACTCTACTTAGAGCACATTTTCTCATATGACTCTTCAACTTCTCTTCATCCAATGAAGAGAAATTTTTCATCCAATGAAAAGAAATTTTTCATCTTCCTCTATTATTAATTTATTAAATATTTTAATAAATTAATATCTCATTCAAATGTAGTTGAGTCTAATCTAAATGAGTCAAACTCAAATTAGATCTCAATCCCATAATCCAATTGGATTCACTTGAATCTAACTCAATTAATCCAATTCGGATCAAATCTTAGTCAAACTAAGATCAATTAATCTCCAAAGCATCATATCCTTAGTGTGTGACCCAATAGGTTCTCGTAATGTTGGCAATATGTCTAAATTACTTTAGACACATAAGCAATGCATCATTGCTACCCAAGTGACGAGAAAATCGAGATCCGACTTAACCTCCGTAACTATGACAATATATGACCTTGTCCTTCCATTCTCGATATCTAGATTGACCAATGAGGCATAGATCGTGTCATCCTCTATCAATCTTTATGTTTCTTGATCTCCGAGTAGACTCACTCAAACAAATAAGCTTAAGATCTCATATTAACTTATTTGAGCATGGTCATGCATTTTAGTAGTCCTACTCGATCAAGGGGCCCACAGATATCACTCCTGTCATATGGGAGGGATAGATCCCATCTACATCACTCACATCTCTCTGCATAATTCATTACATACCCAGTGATCGCCTTTATAGTCCACCCAGTTATGGGTGACGTTTGACGATACCACAGTACATAATTCCTTATGTAGGGAATTGTAGTGACTTCAGGTCTAAAGACTACTCATACTAATAGTCACATAAGAAAGTTTATGACAGTAATATGAAATTTATGAAACTTTCCCATAGCAGGTCAATTCAGTACACATTCTCTAATGTATACTCATGTATCAACTTGATATCATATATTCATGACTTGTGAGCTCAAGTCATCATGTAACCTACATGCTAGTCTCCAAGCATTAATATAGTTCTTGAATATTAATGCTTGACTAGGAATGGTTTAGTATAGTATTATCTATATCATCTCACTATTGATTCACCCAATCGATATAATGTAGATAAGAACATACTACCCAAAGACATTATTATACTTAGTTATTTGGTACAAATATAAAGTATAATAGCCAAACATGTCTTTATTAATGATAGAAAATGATACAAAAAGTCTCTAATCAATCATCACATAATTGGCTCTAGAGCTCCTACTAACATCTATAACCTAACTAACTCAAAGACCACTCATGGTGCAAGAACCCCAATTAAAGTCATCAATAACCTTATACAACCACCTACAGTGAACCACATAAGAGCATAAATTCAAATTACAGAATTTAGGAAAACCAAAGCAACACAAGTGCCAACTCTTATTACAACTCGGCCCATGAGATGAAACTCACGACACCCTTCACAAACCCATTCATACAACAATCTCTACCCATATCAGAAATCAATTTAAAGGCACAATACTAACCTTTGAAATCTGATCACAACCAAGCTCCTGCTCCAATATCAATTTCAATACAACCTCCCCTGCTTTATCAAGCTACAAACCAAATACTAAAACAACTTATGGGACATAAAAAAATCCAACCAATAGCACAACTCAAACCTACTGTTCTAGCACTATTCCATTCAAAGAGTAATAGGGAGAAATCAATGCTTACCTGTGTTCATCACTGCCTATGAGTTCCTAGCTCAATCCAGCGCTAGCTGCTCCCACAGGGCAGACAACCATCCCAGGAAATATTTGTCGATGGTCAAACAACCCTTCGCTGGCCTCCTGTCAAGGTGGCTTCGGTAAAACATAGCCCACAGGAGAAAATTCTCAGCCTAGAGGAGGAGATGGAGACTCGTAGGCGGGGAGACCAGGGACACATCGACGATGGTTAGGGGTTGGCTAGCGTCGAGCTGATGCAAACCCGAGAAGGAGGGAGTACCGGATTGGTTAGGCTACAACTAGGGCAACGTGAAATAGACAAGTCGAGGCTTCTTCTTGGCTACCGGCGAAGCGGGGAGGAGAAGAAAGGATCGGAGGAAGCGAGAGTTGACAGAGATGGGGCTTGTGTGAGATTTCAGCTGCGAGCTAGGTCACGTGGGGGGAGAAGAGGAAAGGATCAGGTTTAGATGGTGTTGGCTGCGGGCGAAGGGAGAGGAGGAGAGGGAGGATTATAAGTGATGGCATTTTGTGAAAAACCCCTGCAAACTCAAGAAATCCGAACCATTCCCTTAGGGTAAGATTTTTAATAGTTTAAAGCCTCTAAAATTGTGTAATACACATCAAGTTCCTAGGGTTAGGTCATTTATCCTCTTAGCCCTTTAGCTTAACCCAAAATCGAAACCAGTCCTCAAGATTAAAGATATATTTTTAGTTTAGCCCCTGAGGGATAAGTGCCAAGCAAATTAACCCTTCGTAGTTTAGGGATTCACCTTAAACTTTTTCCCTTAGTCCGATAAACCTTAAATCTTTCATATAAGTTTTTTGAAAAATTTATTCTACCAATTTTTACTTCGGCATTTTACCAAAGGGCGCACTTGAGAATTAACATTTACCAAAAGGCATACCAGGGTTTCATTTTTACCAAAGGGCGCAGCGATTTTAGTGATCTTCCTCTTATACCCCTTTCGCCAACAAATGTCGAATCTCTTTCTCAGTTAGAATTCCGAGACATCTGAACCAATCGCTTCTTTAGACTTTTCAAATAAAATAATATATTCTGGGAGTCGGCTACAAAAGCGTAAGGTAAACCCTATCACAACACATAATTTCAGGCCCATATTGGGTCTGAAATCAGGTGATTTCAGTGATTTCAGGCCCAGCGTGGGTCTGAAATCTTTTGATTTCAGGCCTAACTTGATTAATTGGAACTTAACTAGTACTAATTGATATGTCTCGGTTGGTAGCTAATTACTAGAAATATTAAAGTCACTAAACAAAATAAATACCCAAATTGCTCCCTGCTTTATTCTCAAAAAAAAAAAGTAGGCATAGCACATGAAGCGGTTTGATCAGGTTCAAAACCATGAATGCAAGTTAATTAATCTTTTCTAATGCTTGAAGGACGTCGGCCTTCAGATCTTCAAAATCCTTGACTCCAAAACTGAACCTCACCAGATTCTTCTTGATTCCGTACTTGGCTACCCTTTCTGATTCACTAATGTCCCTGCCTATGTAAATGAGTCAGGATCGAACAAAAACATAGCATTTCTTTGGCTAGATTTTGAATCGACTATGGCTTTATTTAGTTCTGAAGCAAAAAATTGTCAATCTGCAACATGAATATTACTAGTAATGCTAATTCAGAAGCTGGAAAGAATACTCATCTGGAATTGAGTTAAACAAATTAATAAGCTATAGAAGGGCCTGAAATCTTTTGATTTCAGGGCCAAGCTGGGCCTGAAATCTTTTGGCCCAGTGTGGGTCTGAAATTTTTGATTTCAGGCTCACGTTAGGCCTGAAATTAGATGACTTAAGGCCCGATGTGGACTCAATTTTTTTTTCATTTTAAAAATATTTTTTATAATATTTAATCATGATTTATTAAATTAATTATTTATTGGGTAATCTTTTATATAATTCCAGAAGTTATGGCAATATCCTCGCATTTTATCGAAATACTCAGGTATGATCAAAACATGCTTACATTTGTTTAAACTTGAAATAAGAAGGTTCCATTTGGATATTACCTAAATACACAATACATAGCAAAATTGGGTTCCTTGCAGACCATCAACTCATATTTTCAGAATTTGTTGCAATAGGACTTTTGTAGGTCCATCAGTGGGTTTCGGTAGAAATCCACTGATGGACCTAGGATATTTAGATTTCTGAATACTCGATATCACTAGTTAGAGTTGAGCTAGGGGATGGTATTTGTGGTGTCTAAACTTAGTCCTAATGAATATGAATTATGTCCTCATTGTTGATGCAGTCTGACCCTGATTGTTGTTTTGGTGTTGACATCGATTTTAGTTTAGGTTGATGATTATGATTATGATTAAGTCCTAATCGGGGATTAGGCACGGAGTGATTGGAAAATCCTAGCTTGGAGGGCTAGGTGTTGAAAAGTCCTAATTCGGAAGGGTTGGGTGAAAAGTCCTAGCTTGGAGGGCTAGGTGAAAAGTCCTAACTTGGAGGGTTAGGTGAAAAGTCCCAACTTGGAGGGTTAGGTGAAAAAGTCCTGGCTTGGAGGGTCAGGTCCTAGCCTGGAGGGCTAGGTTGGATTAAATGCCGGTGAGTGAAGCCGGGTCCTGGTGAGTGAAGCCAGGTGATGAAAATCCTGGTGAGTGAAGCCGGGTCCTGGTGAGTGAAGCCAGGTGGTGGAAATCCCGGTGAGTGAAGCCGGGTCCTGGTGAGTGAAGCCAGGTGATGGAAATCCCGGTGAGTGAAGCCGGGGCCTGGTGAATGAAGCCAGGTGATGGAAATCCTGGTGAGTGAAGCCGGGTCCTGGTGAGTGAAGCCAGGTGAGGGAAATCCCGGTGAGTGAAGCCGGGTCCTGGTGAGTGAAGCCAGGTGATTGAAATCCTAGTGAGTGAAGCTAGGTTGAAATCCTGGTGAGTGAAGCCAGGTCCCGGTGAGTGAAGCCAGGTGACCGAAACCCTGGTGAGTGAAGCTAGGTCCTAGCTTGGAGGGCTAGGTTGAAGTCCCAGTGAGTGAAACTGGGCATGACACGAGTCAGAGAAGGGCTGGAGGCTTGTTCTCGTGACTTAGAGTGCATTTGGGCTTGCCTGGATCGGTATAGTGACCGATCAGGGAAGTTGGCACGGTGCTCCTTCGTGGATCGGTCTGGTGACCGATCCAGTGATGACTGATCGGTCTGGTGACCGATCAGGGAGCATATAGTTCACCTGCTGCTCTGCTCCGGATCTGTCCGGTGACCGATCAGCGAGCATCCAGTAGGTTTTGGGAACCTTACTGATCTGCTCCTGATCGGTCTGGTGACCGATCAGGGATACTGTTCAGATCGGTCTAGTGAACGATCATTTGTCGCAAGGTTCTCACTATCACTGATCAGGATGACTCCTGATCGGTCTGGAAGCAGCCTGATCGGTCTGGTGACCGATCAGGCTGGAGCCTAATTGGTCTGGGGACCGATCTGGAGTGTGCAGTAGAACGCTGGATTGGTCTGGGGACTAATCAGGAGTGTGCAGAAGACTACTGGATCGGTCTGGTGACCGATCAGGGTCCTTCCTGATCGGTCTGGTGACCGATCAGGAGCAGAACTTTAATTCAAATACGCTGTTAGAAGCTCTGATCGCGACTGTTTTCTCTGCCGATTCTCTGATACATTGCTGATTTCATTTGATATGCATTGCTAAGCCTCTGGTGGAGTGTGCAGGTGATAGCAGGTGATTCAAACACTCAAGGAGGGTCAATGGGAGGCTTTCCTTGGAGCAGGTTTGTTTGTTTCTCCTTCTCAGGTTTCAACGGCAACTGAGGCATGGCTGGCGACTGACTGAGGCTCAGCTGGAGAGGGACTTCAGTGGACTGAGTGCTCAGGGAGGTCAGTGGGTTCAGGCTGTGCTCAGGGGATGCTGATGGAGCCTAGCGATGAAGCAGAAGCTTAAGAGGAAGATGAGAAGCAGAGGAGGCGACAAGAACGAATAGGAAAACAAGCAAGTGTGGCTGTGGGTTTCACTGTTGTGGTTGTGCTCCTTGTGTAGCTTCTCTCTTGAGCTTTCTTGCTACTGTCTTGTGAGAGGTTCCTCCTTAGTCTCGTGAGCTTAACTTGTATCCTATTGAGACGCTTGTGGAGAGGTTTCTCCACCGAGAAGGAGGCGCTGTTTTATCCGGTGTTCACCGGGGCTTGATCTGCCAACGATCAAGGGATAGCCCACCTTACGGGCACGCCAAGGAGTAGGGGCAAGTTATCCCCGAACCTTGTAAACGATCCTTGTTAGCGATCCTTGGTTTGTATTCTTTGTTCCTGCATTTCTGTTAAGATTGTTTCTCTGCATATGTTTTGTTTCCGCTGCTGCTAACTTAAGTGCAGAGAAAATTTAAGAAAGAGCTAAGTTTCAAGTGTCTGGCTATATTTACCCCCTCTCTCTAGCCATCCGGGTTCCAACACTCATACCGTATCAGTTGACACAGAACGATACAGCAACAATGTAGAATCATAGCTTATTTTAGTAAATCATCCTTATATCTTTAATTTTGCTCATCAATATATTTTATTATATATCTTAATTATTTTTTACATTTATAAATTTTTTTTATAAGGAATTATAAAGAATGAAAGAAATATATAATATTAATAAATACATACCATTTATAGAGTAAAAATATAATAAATGAATATAATTCAAATATAAAAAGGGGGGACCTCTCCTTTCTGTGTAAGTCTCACCAACCTTCCTCTTCTTCTTCCATCACCCACTTCTCTTCCTTAGAACCATGGCTAAGACCAATCTCCCGTGGAACCTCCTTTAGGGTTTTATACATTCTTTCTTGGTCAGGTAGAGTTCGGTTTTCGTTTTCCAATCCCCCATTTCTTTATGGCCATCTCTCAATATTTTGACGTTCCTGTTCACCGAATGACTCCGAACGCCTTTGCTCAGATGAGAGTGATGTTCATTCCATTCAAGCTGTTTGGCATACCCTTAACCCCCAGTGCTTTTCATTATTTTTTCCTTCCAAACCTCGCGTCTACAGGTGCTTTTGGTTTTACCGCTTGTTTCAGTCACAAATTCATAGGTGGCCTTCCTTCTCATAAGAGATGGAGAGAGTGCTTCTTTTTTATCAAACTTTCAGACCAACCTTTTTGTCCGACTCGCTGGTGAGAAGACCTGGCTCCCCCTTCGGAACTAGGTGACTTCTAGCAAGATCAGGGGTATCAGTGAGCCAGGAGCATCTTAGCCAGAATAGAGTATCAAGGCCTTAACCTGATCCAATGTGAAGGTCTTCTGTACCAGGTTGGGATTAACCCAAAAGCCACCAACCATGTTCGCGACTTCAGTAAAGTGTACCATTTCATTGAATGTCTATTTATTCTAACTGATGTTCCTTTTCTTTTGTTTTGTAGAAGCCATCATGCTCGCTCGATCCATGAGCAAGCTTTTTAAGTGGGAGCTTGCAGACGAGAAGACGCTTACTCCTTCTCAAGCTCCTATGGCTCCATTGGTCGTGCCTATTGAAGACTCCGAGCAGACCCAAAGTCAGGAGCTTCCCACCGCCGACCCATCCACTGCCTAGGAGGTCGATTCATCCCGCACTCTCGCTGAGGCGCAAAGGGATGAGGAACCACTGGTTCTGGTTCCAGCATCAGCACCAGAGCCGACTTGAGGGGTGAACCCTCTACCTATCGAGTGAAGATGGATCATCCTGCCCGCTGAGGAGGAGGAGGATGAACCACTGACCCTCCCGTAGCTTAAAAGAGGAAAACCTGGTCGGCTCAAAACTCCCTCCTGTCCTTGAGGAAGAGGAGGATGTCGTTCCTCTCTCCAAATGTCACCGAAGGGCGACACCGACTGCCGGAGAGTACAAGGGTGAGGTTGGGCCATTTGCCGGGGAGGCCCACTCTCTTCCTCCCTCACCTGGAACTCTCATCTCTCAGGGCAACCCCAAGGGCAAGGGAGCGAGGTCAGAAGAATCCAAATTCATGAGCGCCCATCTACGCCGAAAGGTACAGGCGTCCGACAAGGCGGCCATGTTGGGACCCCAACATATACAGATTAAGGAGCTGCCACAGGGGAGGTCATCCTTCCGAGGAGGTATCCTCAAGCACCAACGACGGCGCCCCAGGTCCCTCCGTCGTACCCTTCGAGGCTATGGGCCTCGTGACTCTCCCTGCCGCCACTCCCGAACTATGCCCGACACACCCTCTCCGAGGAGCCGGGGGGCGATGAGGGAGCGAACCGAGGAGCATCTCGCCTCCCTTAAGGGGGTCACTACGGCTAGAGTAATCGCCAGTTTATATGAGTCTCTCTTGCAGGTATAATTCCCTTTATCTTCTCTTATTATCTGTTCTCTAACTCTTACTACTTCTTGTGTTAGGCCACATCTGAATGCCTCCTCTTGGACCGTCGAATGCTTCCCGAGCAGGAGATTGAAGCACTGCAACAACAAGTGGTTAATCTTGTAACGACCCGGAAAATTTCCTTAATATTTTATTTAAAATATTAAGCATGACTAGATAATCTTCCGAAGGATCTAGAAATATTAGTACGAACCTTAGCCTAGAAACCCATGGTTTTCTCATTTAAATATAGAAACTAAGTACTAATGGGTCTTATATGGGCTTTTTAGTACCATGATTATTAGTAGATTTTAGGTAGAATTTAATATAAAAATAAATGGATTTTAATGGGAAATATTAACATAATTATGGGGGAATTTTTGAGGAATTTTCGAAATAATAGAAAATAAAATAAAAATAAAATAGAAAATTAGTGCATGCACCAAGGATTGAACCTTGGATCTCTAGTACAACCATGCATGCTCTAACCAATTCACCTAGCAAGGGAGTGCTATGAGGGAATGAAGTGGATTTTTGTTAAGGCTTGAGAAGGAGCCATCAAGGGAAGAGACACCATGACTCTTCACTTACCCCCCCCCCCCCCCCCCCCCCTTAATGTGGATTAAAAGCATAAGAGGAGAAGTTACTTTTCTATTCTCTCATTCCATAAATTCATTTCTTCCTTCTCTTCTTCTTCTTCTTCTTTTTCTTCTTCTTCCTCCCCTCCTAGCCAAAAACCCCCAAGCCCCATTTCCCTTGGAAAAACTCTACAAGGAGACTCCCTTTTTGAAGATCTAGGTTCTCTTTCAAGGCTACAAGGGCAAGGAGGGTTCAAGTGTCAAAGAGATTTCCAATTTCCTTCTCTTTTAAGGTCAAAGATAACTCAAGGTAAGACCCTTCTCACCTGTGGTATGATTGTTCTTGATGCTTAACAAGATTTAGATGTTTGTTTAAGATTTAAGTTGGGAAAAAAACCATGAAGTGGAGCCTAGGGTTTCGGCTAAGGCTGTGGCTTGGGCTTAGGGATGATGAAAATTTTCTTTTGTGCTCTTAAATGTTTCATGATGTTATGTAAGGCATAGATTATGATCTAGGGAAATTTTTGGTGACCTAAAACCCCTTAGGGTTTCGGCCACATCAAGGTAAAAGGGTTAGAGTGAACTCCAATCTTTCCAAGCATGATTAATATGTTTCCTATGGTATATTATGAGTAATAATAGTAATTATATGAATTTTCCTATGGGCTTGACACCCTCCTAGGGTTTCGGCCAACCCATGTTTAGGCCTAGGACTTAGAGTTAAGCCAATCAAGGGTTCAAATGATTTTTCCATGGCATGATATGTGAGGTATGAGATGTTAATTATGACCTAAGCAAATTTTCCATGGACCCATGGCCCCTTAGGGTTTCGGCCAAGACCCAAACCTAGGGTTTGGTTTGGGTTAAGATCTCAAGGATGCATGTTTATAAGTTACCATGATGATAGTAGGTAGTTAAGCATGAGGTAAGGACTTTTATGTACAAAAATCTTTGTTTATGTGTTATATCACATGATTATGTATGTTAGATTTTATGTTATGCTTCACCCATGAATATTTAGATCATATACCATGAATACATGTAATTGATGTAGGAATATGTTATGATAGTTAGGATGATGCATGTATGTTGATAAATGATTATAATAGATTTATGGTTTAGGAAGGTATATGCATGTTTTAGAATGAATGTCATGAACCCTAGTAGTATACGTCCTATTTATATGTGGCTTATCATCCATGCTTTATGATGAATACTAGGATTATGTATGTTAGATGAAATGTGTCATGTCTGAAGTGCATGTTTATTTATGTATCAAGATCATGCAAGCTTTATGAACCAAGATAATGTTTATGACTAGAAACCTGATTATGTATGTATGTCCTATTTTATGAATAACGAATGATAAGTATGAATGAAGATGATGGTTATGCCTTAAGTATGAATGATAATTATGAATGATGAAGGCATAACGATGATATGAAATAAGTATGAATGATAAGTATGAATGACAAGTATGAATGATGAAGCATGCATAGTTATTTTATTTTATGAATGGGGCTTGTACCGGACCGAAGTAAGGGTCCAAGGGATGGGCACCTTAAGAACGCCCCGGTTCTGGACTACCGAAGCTGTCCACGGTTGTGGCACTACTGAAGCTGTGCAACAGGGATGGGCACCTTAAGAACGCCCCGGTTTTGGGACTACCGACTATGCTGTCCTTACCCTAGTAGGTCGAGGGTAGCTACCTCGTATTTACTTAGGGATGCGCGCTTATGATGTATGTATGTGGTAGAAGCCGGGGACCCCAATGATGTTATGTTTATGCTAAGCATTTAAAAGTATGATTTTAAAACTAAGCATCCTTATGTAGTAAATGCATTTGACTCATGCATACATCCATGTTATGCATCGCGCCAGGGTAAGTATGTTTTATACTTATGCTTATGCTTATATCTTATGCTATGATAATTATGTTTCATGTTCATGTAAGCTAAGAATTATGCCATGTATAAGTATGTCTCATGTTCAGGTATGTTAAGATTTATGCCATGCTAAGTATGTTGTAGATCTATGGTTATGTTAGAAATCATGCTATGTAGTTGTTCATATGCTTATGACTTATGCCATGACTATGCTTATGTTTATGTTCAGAGTTATGTTATGTCAGCTACTTGATATGGTTATGTTTAAGTGACGTATGATTTTAGTGAGTAGGAAAGGGTCTTACTAAGCCTGTGTGCTTATAGTCTTATTTTCCTTGTACCGCAGATCAAGCAAGAGGTTACTAAGTGAAGCAGCAGGAGAGGCAAGAGCATGTGTGTGTGTGGCGGTGACTTGGCAAAGGATCCCCTTATTTACGCATATTGCATGTCTTGGGTTTTGGAAATGCCTCCTTAGATTTTATGTTATGTTTATAATGGTCATGCCTAGTGAATGACCTAAGACTCATGATGCTATGTTTACAGATAAGTTACTGGCTACTTATGATGATGATGAATAAGTTATGGAACGGTTAGGTTATGATGCTATGCATGTCGTTAATATGCTAAGCCAATGACCCTAAGTTTATGAATGACAAGTTTAGGCATGTATAGATGTTTCATGTATTAGTTGCATGGTTAAAAGCATGTTAGAAAAAAAAAATTTATTCCGCTGCATTAAGATGTTCTATAAGTCCATGTATGTTAAGTGTAACGACGCCTTTCTCGCCACACCATAAGGTGTGGGAAAAAGGCGGGCGTTACAGGTTGGTATCAGAGCAGTTGTCATCTCACTACACACACATCAAGCCTCCTTCCTGCCGCTTCCAAGTAAGTACCTTTCTGTATATTTTATGATAGTAAGCACTCTTACGATATGCTATGTTTCTAGAATATGCAAGTATGAATGATGTCTTATGATAGATAATGGCAAGTACTTGTAAGATATGTGAAAATGAACGATACTTTCTTTTATTTTATATATATAAAAATATATATATATATATATATTAATTAAATAATTTAGAATTTAATATGGGGGAGGTATAACAATAACTCATATTATCCATACTTGTCCTTTATGAAGGAAAACAAGGCTAGAAGGCAGAGTAACAGACTTAATGAGACTACCCCCTCGCCTGACCTGATGCAATTAGTGACCCAACTTCAGCGTCAAGTCACCGAGCAGCAGCAAACCATTAATACCCTGATGAACCAACAAGAAAATTCTACTACTCCTCTGGCGAACCAGACTGCTATACCTGTCGCACCGACGGTTATGCAAACTCCTCCGTCAGGCTCGACCACTGTAGCACGACAAGAGGCTTATCTGATCCAGTGGTTGAGGCTGAAGCCGGAAAATTTCTCGGGTGTCGGTGAACCGTGGGACGCTCAAGCGTGGTTTAAGACCGTAGATAGTACAATGGAGTTGCTGGACTGGCCTGAACAAGAGAAGATCAAATGTGCATCATTCTGCTTTTCTGGAGATGCCAGAATGTGGTGGGAAAGGGTCAAGGCCAAGAGACAGGTGAACCAGATGACGTGGTCAAATTTCGAGTCAGAATTCTTCGAAGAATTCTTCAACCTGCAGGTCACCAATAAACACTACGACGAGTTCACAGAATTCCGACAGGGCAACCTTTCAGTCAATGAAGCCATGAAGAAATTTAATCGACTGGCTCGCTTATGCCCTGAGCTGGTTCGCACTGAGAAGGAGAGGGTTCGGCTTATGTTAAAGATGTTGCGGCCCGAAATAGCTCTGAACGTGGCCGGCGGAGTTAACAGACCGCAGACTGCAGAGGAGCTGTTTAGTAGTGCCCTACTCACCGAACATTACCTGAACAACATCAATCAACAAAGGAAGGCAGTAAATGAAAGTAAGAATCAAGTTCACTCTGGGATTCTCGATTCGTTATCTTTCATTTTCCCTAAATGTTCCTTTCTTTTTATTAACACTCAGGGGGTCAGAAACCTCAGAGTACCAACGCGAATTGGAAAGGAAACCAGAGTGGTAAATGACAACCATGGAACAACCCCCAAGGGGGCCCAGCAAATAAGCAGTCTCGGTTTCCCCTATGTGCTACATGCGGGAAAATGCACCCCGGGGAATGCCGCAAGGGTACGAACCGGTGCTTTATCTGCGGAGTAGAAGGGCACATGGCCTCGTACTGTCCTACCAAGACCTTCCCAACAGCTTGTTCAGTACCAGGGTGCACCCGCGAAGCTACATTATATACAAGCGGAGCCGGAGAGTATCCTGATGAACCAGGAAGGATTGGAGGCCCCATCAACTATGGCGGATGCCAGGGTTTTCTCTATTACTAAGGAAGATGCTGCGAATGCTTCAACGGTTGTCACAGGTCAGATACTTATTTACAGTCAGTATGCTACCGCATTATTTGATACTGGGGCAACGCACTCGTTCATCTCTACATGCTACACTAAGAAGATAGATATGTCTCCACAAGTTTTAGATTGCAAGTTCTTAACAACCCTGCCTTCGGGAGAGATAATGACATCCACTCACGTGTTGCGTGCGGTGCCGGTCGGAATTGCGGAAAGAGAACTCTACTGCGATCTGATAGTACTCGACATGCAGGACTATGATGTTATAATGGGAATGGATTTTCTGAGTAAATACGGTGCTTCTGTTGAGTGCCGTAAACGAAGGGTGGTTTTTCAACCCGAAGCAGATTCCACGTTTGAATTTATCGGGGAGCCAAGGAAAAGGACCCGGAAATTCTTATCGACTCTCAAGGCAAGGAAGATGTTAGATAAGGGATATACTGGTTTTCTAGCACATGTGGTCGACGTAGGCCAAACAAAGGATCAGAAGTTGGAAAATGTCAGAGTAGTATACGAGTACCCAGAGGTATTCCCAGATGAATTACCGGGACTAGCTCCTGATGGAGAAGTGGAATTTGAGATCGAATTGGTCCCTGGTACTAACCCGATCTCCAAGGCACCCTACCGGATGGCGCCGGTTGAGTTAAAAGAACTTCAAGAACAGCTGCAGGAGTTGCTCGATAAGGGACTTATTCGCCCTAGTCATTCCCCATGGGGAGCTCCAGTACTGTTTGTGAAGAAGAAGGACGGATCTATGCGAATGTGCATAGATTATCGAGCACTGAACAACGTAACGATCAAGAACAGGTATCCCCTTCTGAGAATAGATGACCTATTTGATCAATTAAAAGGAGCTACTGTGTTCTCAAAAATTGATCTGAGGTCTGGTTATCATCAAGTCAAAGTAAAACAGGATGATATTCCGAAGACAGCTTTTCGAACAAGGTACGAACATTTTGAGTTTGTTGTCATGCCTTTCGGCGTGACCAATGCTCCTGCGATGTTTATGGACCTTATGAATCGAGTGTTCTCGTCTTTTCTCGATAAATTTGTAATCGTCTTCATCGACGATATCCTTATTTATTCAAGAAACCAAGAAGAGCACGCCAAACATCTGAGGATAGTACTACAGACTCTCCGGGAAAAACAACTGTACGCCAAGTTCTCCAAATGTGAGTTCTGGATTGACCAAGTGGGGTTTTTGGGCCATATTATTTCCAAAGATGGGGTTATGGTAGACCCGACAAAGATTGAAGCTGTGAAAAACTGGAGTCGGCCGAGGAACGCCAGCGAAATCAGAAGTTTCCTTGGGCTGACAGGTTATTATCGGAAATTTGTGGAGGACTTCGCAAGGATTGCAGCCCCTCTAACAGCTCTCACCCGGCAGGATAAGAAATATGAATGGATGGAAAACTGCGAAAGGAGTTTCTTGGAGCTGAAAAGGAGACTTACAAGTGCTCCAATTCTTACCCTTCCGGAAGGTAACCAGAGCTTCGACATGTATAGCGACGCCTCCTGACTGGGACTTGGAGCTATTCTTATGCAGAATGGCAGAGTCATAGCCTACGCCTCTAGACAACTTAAAGAACATGAACAGAATTACCCCACCCACGATCTGGAATTAGCCGCTGTGGTCTTCGCTCTTAAGATATGGAGGCACTATCTGTATGGAGCGCAGTGTAGGATTTATACAGACCACCAGAGCCTGCGGTATTTCTTCACTCAGAAAGACCTAAATATGAGACAACGCCGATGGCTGGAGTTGGTAAAGGACTATGACTGTGAGATCTTATATCATCCAGGAAAGGCAAACAAAGTGGCCGATGCACTCAGCCGGAAGTCAAGTGCCACCTTGATGTCTATATCTAGATTACCCCGGCCACTCGAAAAGGAAATTATGAGGTCTGGGGTCGAGGTCATCTCCGAATGGCTTTCTACCATGACACTATCACCGACGCTGTTCGAGGACATATTGGACAAACAAGATGGTGATCCTAGCCTTCAGAGAATCAAACAGGAGATCCTAGAAGGAAAGGGCGATGGTTTTCGTATCGCCAACGGGGGAGTACTCTATCTTAGGGATCGTCTATGTATTCCTAATGATCCGGAGCTACGGAGAGCGATATTAGTAGAAGCTCACGAAACCCCTTATTCGATGCATCCAGGATCCACCAAGATGTATCAAGATCTAAAAGAGAAATTCTGGTGGTCCGGTATGAAGAGAGATGTGGCTCAGCAGGTTGGCACTTGCCTGACCTGCCAACGAGTGAAGGCAGAGCACCAACGACCCGGAGGAGTTATGCAGCCACTTCCAATTCCGGAATGGAAATGGAAAGATATCTCTATGGATTTTATTTCGGGACTTCCCAAGACTACAAATGGATATGATGCGGTATGGGTAATTATGGACAGGTTGACAAAGTCTGCTCACTTCTTAGCTATCAAGATGACTTATTCGATTGAGCAACTGGCTCAATTATATGCTAAGGAGATAATCAGACTTCATGGAGTGCCCAAGACCATCATCTCAGATAGGGATGGTCGCTTCACTTCACATTTCTGGGAGTGTGTCCAGAAGTCCCTCGGCACCAAATTACGATTTAGTACAGCTTTTCATCCTCAGACTGACGGGCAAACTGAACGGGTGAATCAAGTGCTGGAAGACATGTTACGGGCTTGTGCTCTGGATTTCAAAGGGAGTTGGTGCCGATATCTATGTTTAGCGGAATTCGGTTACAATAATAGCTACCAAGCTACTATCGGCATGGCACCTTATGAAGCTTTGTACGGGAGGAGATGTAGGTCTCCAATCTGTTGGTACGAAGGTGGTGAAAAGAAGGGATAGGGCTTACGACGGATCTCATCGACGACACCACCCAAGCTATACAGACCATTCGATGACGAATAGAAGCTGCACAGAGTCGGCAGAAGAGTTATGCAGATGTCTGGCGTAGGCCACTGGAATTCAATATCGGGGATCTGGTATTCCTTAAAGTGGCTCCGATGAAAGGGATAACGAGATTCGGGAAGAAAGGGAAACTGAGTCCGCGATATGTGGGACCGTACCTGGTACTGAAAAGAGTTGGCAAGGTGGCATATGAACTGGAGCTGCCTCAGGAAATGTCAGCTATTCATAATGTGTTCCATGTGTCGATGCTTAAGAAGTGTATTCCAAACATGGACCAAGTGATCGAGCCACAGGCGGTACCAGTTCAGGAGGACCTAAGTTATGAAAGCCGACCTATCCAGATCTTGGATCGGGAAGTCAAGAAGCTAAGGAACAAGGAAGTACCCTTAGTCAAGGTTCTATGGCAAAGTCAACGGTTCGAGGAAGCTACCTGGGAACGCGA
>JAGFNQ010003805.1:352570-373184 GCA_024364735.1 Boesenbergia rotunda | reverse complement strand
AGTTTGATTTCTCTTCACAAAATCCTGACGAACCTTGTGTGTACAAGAAGGTTAGTGGGAGTGCAGTCGTATTCCTAGTGTTATATGTCGATGACATATTACTTATAGGAAACGATATATCAGTCTTACAGTCAGTTAAAATTTGGTTGTCCAAAACTTTCTCCATGAAAGACCTGGGAGAAGCAACCTATATCCTTGGGATTAGAATCTATAGAGATAGATCAAAACGGTTGCTTGGTCTTTCGCAGTCTACATATATAGACCGAGTGCTAGAAAGGTTTAGCATGTCGGAATCCAAGAAAGGTTACCTTCCCATCAGGCATGGGATCAACCTTTCGAAGTCTATGTGTCCGCGCACAGAAGACGAGAGGATTTGCATGAATAAGATTCCTTATGCATCCGCGATAGGATCTATCATGTATGCTATGTTATGTACTAGGCCCGATGTATCGTATGCTCTGAGCGTCACAAGCAGATACCAGTCTGATCCAGGAATGGATCATTGGGCGGCTGTCAAGACAATCCTCAAGTACTTAAGAAACACTAAGGATGTGTTCCTAATATATGGAGAAGGTGATATGGTAATACGTGGGTATACAAATGCCAGTTTCTAGACAGATAAGGATGACTCCAAATCTCAGTCCGGATACGTATTTATTTTGAATGGAGGCGCAATAAGTTGGAAGAGTTCCAAGCAAGACACCGTAGTGGATTCTACCACGGAAGCGGAATATATTGCAGCTTCGGAAGCAGCAAAGGAAGCAGTCTGGATCAAGAAGTTTGTCTCAGAACTTGGTGTGGTTCCAACCATTGATGAAACAATACCGGTTTATTGCGACAACAATGGAGCTATTGCACAAGCGAAGGAACCAAGGTCTCATCAGCGATCCAAACGTGTGCTTCGCCGCTATCATCTGATCAGAGAGATTATAAGTAGGAATGATATACAAATTGAGAAAATTCTCACTGAAAGGAATTTAGCGGATCCTTTAACTAAGGCCTTGCCTCAAAGCAAGTTTGAGGGTCATGTTAGAGACTGTGGTATTGGGTACCGTAGCGATTGGCATTAGGCTAAGTGGGAGTTTGTTAATGATATGAGAGAAGTGCCCTAAGGTAATCGCCTTATGATTGTAATCATTTATTTTAATAAATAAATATTCACTATTTGAGTATACATGTTTGTGTATTTGATTGAGATCTTAAACTCATTTACTGAATGTCCGCAATACAATTCACAGCATGAGAGAATTTGTGATGAATTCACAACTAGTGATTATCTCTACATGTGCAATTGTGAAGTATTGAAATTGTCCCTAGTCGATGAATTGATAAATACGGACACTATCAATTCTATTGAGACTAGCATGGGTTATTCTCTAATCAACTGATTCTCACTGGCTGGTGACATTGAGATGTCCGGAGATAAACATGAATGCTAGTTAAGGGAACTAGTTCATTGGAGTGACTGGCTATAAAATTTCATATGGTAGTCTACATATAGATATGTCAGCGAAGTTCTAACTGCAGCTTAAGTGCGATGTTTCTTTAACTTGCGGTGTTCAAGTCATCTTGGTCATGGAGACTTATACTTTGACATCTTAAGTAAGCATCTCCAAGGAGGTGTGGACCCAGGATGATTGGGTATAAGCCGAAGTGCCCGAAGATGTTTGAACAACCTACAAAGGATTCACCACTCCTTGCGAGGAGATGTATACCCGAGGCCTATTGTCGGATTGTTACTCGAAGCCTCTGGCCAGAGCATGACATGTTCAGAGTATGAATCTCTTAAATACAGGAGAGTAATTAGAATCCGTAGGACGAGAAAACGTTACTTGGGCTAGGTGTGACGTAGTCAGCCTAGTGGGGACTGACACACATAGATCATGTCCTCAACCAAGTGGGTATAAGATGGTGAAGGGAATGGGGCACGATTCATTATAGCTGCTGAAGGGTTTCAAAATTGTTTCTGAGGTCAACCATTGATCTTTCGATTAATTGGGGATCATGATGTACTACTAGGTGCTACTCATGATCGTTCTATAATTAATTGATTAATTATGGACGGCCAACATAAATCGAAAGCTTATTTAGTCACACGCACTACGAGTAATCCAAGGGATTTAAAACGAGTTGAAAATTAGATTTTCCAATCAAGAGAGATTAAGTTTGGTTGAGCTAAACGATAAGTCGAATCTGAATTTTTCAGAGGCGCATCGGAAGCGTAAAATGGCTAAGTCTTTTGAAGACTTAATAGATGAATTAAATAAGTTTAATTCATTGGGGCTTGGCTTGAATGGGTCGGCCAAAGAGGGCCTCCATCCTCTTTGTTTGGCCAGCCACAACAAAGGGAGAGAAGCAAGTTTTTGGTTCAATTTATAAAATAAACCAAGTGTGGTTTGTTTTATAAAATTATGGATGATATAAATTTTTATATAATAAACCAACGTTTGGTTTATTTTTAATGGAAATTAAAATGAACCATGGATTGGTTTATTTTATAAAATCAATCATGGATTGATTTACCATGATAAGGAAATTTATTCTATAGGAGAGAAGAGACTTGATTGATTTTTTATCATGAATTAAAATATGATTTTAACCATAATATAAAATCAAACTTGGCATGATGGAATAAGTTATTCCATATTTGAGAGGCTTGATGGTTGAGAGACCACTATATAAAGGACCCAAGGCAAGGCTTGGGTAATAATCGTAGAGATGAAGGCATAAGCTCTCTCCGTCTCTTTCTCTCCTTCCCTTCTCCCCTTCTTGCCGTGCGCCAACCAGCCCCAAGAAGGAGCACCAGCCAGCCATCCTTTTGTGGTTAGTCTTCCGACTTCTCTCTTGGTTTTTCTTGTCGCGTTCTCGGAGAATCTAGTACTTCTCGAGAACACGAAACTCGTGGCTTTGCGAAGTCATCCCGAAGATACTCGGCGTGGACGCGAATAGAGGTGGAGCTTCTGAGGGACGCTTACGGTTGGATCTCGTCCCTTCCTTCGAGTTACGCGAGCTAATACATAAATTAGTTTATGTTTCTGCAAAATTTTAAATATATGATCATGTCTACACAAGATAAAATTGCATGCTTAGATGTGTGATTAAATAATTAGAGAAATTATTTATGCTAAACCTTCCGCTACACGTAATTATTTTTAAAATTACGAACCCGCATCCATGTCAACATGCACCCGGTCCTAACACCCCTATGGCTACAAATGTAAAAATTGATAGTGACCCTGAAGGTAAACCTGTAGATCTTAAGCTATATCGAAGTATGATTGGAAGACTACTTTACCTTACAGCTAGCAGACCTGATATTCTTTTCTCTGTCGGAATGTGTGCTAGATACCAAACCTGTGCTAAGGAAACACACTTAGCAGCCCTAAAAAGAATACATAGATACATTAAGGGCACCCAAAATGTAGGGATTTGGTATCCTAGGACCTCAACTTTTGACCTGTCAGGATACTCTGATTCTGACTATACTGGATGCAAACTAGATAGAAAAACTACAAGTGAAAGCTGCCAACTTTTAGGAAATAGTCTAGTCAATTGGTGCAGTAGAAAGCAACAATGCGTAGCTCTATCTATAACCGAAGCAGAATATGTTGCTTTAGGACAGTGTGTAGCACAACTCCTATGGATGATGCACGCTCTTAAGGACTTCCAGCTTGATTACACCCAAATCCAAGTCTACATTGATAACATAAGTTCAATTAATCTAACTAAGAACCCAATCCAACACTCTAGAACAAAACATATAGAGGTTAAACATCACTTCGTAAGAGATCATGTAGCCAAGTGTGAAATAGTCCTTAAGCATGTAGACTCAAAATCAAACTTAGCTGATATCTTCACCAAACTCTTACCTGAGTCTGAGTTTAGCTCATTAAGAAGGCAGTTAGGGTTATGCTTAGTAGAATAGGACTGCTCTACTTGTGTTTTTTACTGTTTTATTTCTTATACATATTTGAAAAATCATTTTTATCTTGAAATTTAAAATGATTCTCCTACTTAGTTTTTTTGAAAACTTACCCCCTTCAAAACTAGGATTTTTTCGCAAATGAACTTAGCTTAGGCCCTAACCCTAGAACTGTATGCACCTATAGATCTAGAAGCCAGCATCTCACAAGATCCTTATGGTACTTTTGATTGACAACCTAGACTGGGTTAAGATGCTTAGGTCTATGCCATGATTCAAGATGCTTTAAGTCAGTGCATCTGCAGTAATTGGGGCAATAAATACCAATTGAACAGTAATCAGGTTAAGTGTCAAGCTTAGAAAATCTAACTTGATCAGATCACTTAACTTGACTAACCTTAGCGAAAGCTACTGTTTATAACAGTTAGTAAGTAGCTAACTAGGTTAGACAGGACCCGAAAGAGAAAATCTAAATTGTTTTGGTTGAGTTTATGCTTAGAATTGGTTCAATACAGCACTTTACTTTCCTTACTCAATTTTTTTTGCTATTTTTTTTTGATATATGGCAAAGGGGAGAGATTGGAAAAGAGAGAAAAGAAGGTGTTAAAATTTAAATTTTTTCCAAATTTTTTTTCAAAAACTTTTATCTCCTTTTTCAAAAAGTAAAGTAACAAAAATTGTTTTGAAAATTTTCTAAGTGTTAACTTCAAAATTGTGTTGAAAATTTTCTAAGTGTTAACTTCAAAATTGTGTTGAAAATTTTCTAAGTGTTAACTTCAAAATTGTTTTGAAAATTTTCTAAGTGTTAACTTCAAAATTGTGTTGAAAATTTTCTAAGTGTTAACTTCAAAATTATGTTGAAAATTTTCAAAATGTTAACTTCAAAATTGTGTTGAAAATTTTCTAAGTGTTAACTTCAAAATTGTTTTGAAATTTTTCTAACTGTTAACTTCAAAATTGTTTTGAAAATTTTCTAATTGTTAACTTCAAAATTGTTTTGGAAAATTTTCTAAGTGTTAACTTCAAAATTGGTTTGAAAATTTTCTAAGTGTTAACTTCAAAATTGGTTTGGAAAATTTTCTAAGTGTTAACTTAAAAAATATTTTGGAAAATTTGTTAAAACTAAATGTTTTGAAAATTTTCTAAGTGCCCAACTCGAAAATATTTTGGAAAATTTTTCTAACTTGAAAATCCCTCTTGTTTTCTAAGTGTTGAAAACCTGAAAAATCTTTTCATTTTATGATAGACAAGGACTTAGAAATGTTTTCAAAAACCCCACGTATTCTTGAAAAACTCAGGGGGAGATTTCTTCCAGGGGAGGAAATTAAGTATCATACTTGCTTCATTAACTTAACTTTTTGAACCGTGTTGCCATAAATCAAAAAGGGGGAGATTGTTGGTGCAGGTAGCACCTAAGTCAAACCTGAGTTTTCATAATGGCAAAGGGTTCAGAAGTTAAGATGTTATTGTGATCTAACTTGTCCACTGAGTGTGCAGGAAGAAGTCCTAGGTACACTAGGCAAGAAGTCCTAGCAAAGGGCTTGGCAAAAAAGTCCTGGTCAAGGACTGGGCAAGAAGACCTGACCGGAAGTCGGGCAAAGAAGTCCTGGTTGAGGACTAGGCAAGAAGTCCTGGCAAGGGGCTGAGCACCGAAGACCTGACCGGAAGTTAGGCAAGAAGACCTGACTGGAAGTTGGCAAGAAGACCTGACCGGAAGTTGGGCACGAAGACCTGGTCAGGTGAATTGGGCAAAAGTCCAACTAGAAGAGCTGGTTGGCAAAAGGTAAACTCTCCTGAGAGGAGTAGGTGAGGACGCGTTCCCCGTCGAGGGAACAGCAGGCGTCGGTTCGACCTAGGGTTCCATTTGGGAGACCCGAAGTCAGAACCAAGATAGCTACGGCTGTAAATAATGACTAACACTCTTGCTTGGTTTGTTTTGGAACTAACCTTGGTTATAGGAATCGAAGGATTGTATTTCTGCAGCTTAGATGCCCCAAAGGAGTGGGGTGGTTCACTGGGCTAAGCACCCGGGAGGTCACTGGCGCCCATGGTCAAGGCCAAAAATTGCCAAGAAGCAAGATTGCTTCGAACCAAACTGGGCTAGGCACCCAGGAGGTCCTGAGCGCCCAAGGTCAAAGCCAAAGCGGCCATCGAAGCAAATCCACCACGAAGCCAATGGACCAGGTCAACCTAGGCGCCTGAGAGGTTCCGGGCACCCCAGTCAGCCCAGGTGCTGAGTCGAAGGGAATAAGCATTGACCGAGCCCGCGGATGAAGATTCGCGCAGGATGAGGCACGTGCCAGGCGCCCCCAACGGATCAGGCGCCCCCATGGGTGCTATAAAAGGGGGTTCACCCCCAAGGCTTCGACAATCATTCGTTCCAATGCTCCAAACACGTTCGCTCAAGCGTTGCGCCCCGGCAAAGTTCGATCTCGAGATTTCAGCGCCGACGACGACCCTCTGCTCCGGAATTCGATCCATCTCGGGCGTCGATAACTTTTCAGTTTACGAAAGTGTTGTGATTTAATTTTCCAAATTCTATATCTGTACCTTAAATCTATAAAAATCATTCCGAATATAGAATTGCCTAAAGTAAACGGTCAAGGACCGTGGGCCTTGGAGTAGGAGCCGACCGCGACTCCGATCCAAGTAAAAACGCTTGTGTTCTTGTGTACTTTATCTTTTTCCGCTGCGTATATTCTTTAACCGTCCGAAAATTTGATAACGATATTCACCCCCCCCCCTCTATCGTTTTCTCCGATCCAATACTTATGAGTTGTGAAAAGGAAGATGACCATCCTACAAATATTTGTGTGTATGAGGGTGTCTTGCCAAAGTTTTGGTGCATGATCCGAATAGGATTAAATAGGTCCAAAAACTGTTGATTGCATTTTATTGGATATGCACATAATAGCAGTGTGTATTGGTTTTGTGTATATGAGTTACAATTATCGGATATACACAAAAACTTGATAATAGAGTCGAGAAATGTCTCATTCTTCGAGCATGTGTTTCCATATAAGTCCCGAGAGGATACTAGCTCCTCAAAACGGGTGTATGAAACACAAGAGGAAGAAGAAGATGATGAACCAGTTGAGGTAGAGCTGAGGCGAAGTAAGAAAGCTCGGGTGGAAAAATCTTAAGGAACAGATTTCATCACTTTCATACTGGAAGGTGAGCGCTAAAGTTACTTAGAAGCAGTAAACTCTTTTGAGGGACGTCACTGGAAAGAGACAATTGCATCTGAGATAGAATCTATCTTACAAAAACACACTTGAGAACTTATGGACCTTCCTATGGGGAGTAAACCATTAGGTTGCAAGTGGATCTTCAAGAAGAAGATAAAATCAGATGACACAATTGACAAGTATAAGGCCAGATTGATAATTAAAGGTTATTGACAATGAAAAGGTCATGATTACTTTGATACGTATTCTCCGATGTCGAAAATGACTTCCATTAGAGTGTTGTTGGCTATTGTCGCTCTATGGAACCTGGAAATACATCAGATGGATGTAAAGATGGTATTTCTAAACGAAAATTTAGAAGAGAAAATTTATATGGAGCAACCCGAAGAGTTGTTTATGCCAGGATAGAATAACCAGGTTTGCAAATTGATGAAGTTATTATACGGCTTGAAATAATCTCCAAAGCAGTGACATGAGAAATATGATAATGTCATGCAAGAAGGTGGATTTAAAATCAATGAATGTGATAAATGTGTCTACACGAAAGCCTTAGAAAATGACTTTGTTATCTTGTGTTTATATGTAGATGATATACTTATCATTGAGAGTCATGATTAGATAATCAAATTCACTAAAGACTTGTTAAACTCAAGATTCGACATGAAAGACATGGGTCTAGCTAATGTGATTCTAGGAATCAAAATTCTTAGAATAACAGGAGGACTTGATCTTAGTCAGTCTCATTACGTGGACAAGATTCTTGAAAAATTCAACAATGGTGATATTGTGTTGGCACGAGCGCCGATAGATACAAGCCAATATCTATCGAAAAATCGAGGAGAAAATATCTCTCAGGTAGAGTGCGCTCAGGTAATTGGAAGTCTGATATACTTGATGAATTGTACAAGACCAGACTTAGCCTACACAGTAAGTAAATTGAGTAGATACATGAGTAATCCCGGTGTTAAGCACTGGAAAGGGATAACAAGAGTACTGAGGTACTTGAGATATACTAGTGAAAATGGACTGCACTATATGAGATATCCTACTGTGATCGAAGGATACAATGATGTGAGTTGGATATCTGACATAAAAGACTCGAAGTCTATGAGTAGCTATGTGTTTACTCTAGGAAGTGCAACCATTTCATGAAAATCTTCTAAGCAAACTGTGATAACCAGATCCACGATGGAATCTGAGTTTGTAGCTCTTGACAAATGTGGTGAAGAGACTGAATGACTACGGTAATTCTTAGATGATGTATCGAGATGGACGAAACCCATGACGATAATTTGCATACATTGTGATAGTCAATCGACATTTGGAGGGACACAAAGTCATCTGTATAATGGTAAGTCTAGACATATACACTAGATATACAATACCATTAGACAACTACTCTCAACTAGAGTTATCACTGTTGACTATGTGAAGTCAAAGGATAACTTAGCGAATCCGCTAACCAAAGGGTTAAATCGAAAGTTAGTTACAAGCTCATCAAGAAGGATGAGTTTGATGTCGGTAAAAAATGTTGGTGCAAAGGAAACCCAACCTATGTAGATTGGAGATCCCAAGAACTAGGTTCAAAGGGACAACCTAACTACACTGACAAAGTTGATCACTGTAAGGGAATGACCCATTAGAACAGTGAAGGATGTGTTGGATCGGGTTGGATCGACTAGAGGGGGGTGAATAGATGGAGAAAAAAATTATGAAAGTGGAGGCACTCGTCTTTAAAAAAGAAACTTGGTCGTAACTGAAAACGTTGCTTCCAAGACACGCTCAATAAAATCTCCTTGTGGCGGAGAAGCCTTACAAAAATAGCACGCTAGACTTTTAGAGATTTTATAAGAATGAATAAAAATGATTTGTTGAAAAGGTTGAAACTCTAAGCCTATTTATAGCCTAAGAGAATAAATCTGGATTGTTGATTGTTGAGAAATTTTCTCTTGGTCGTTGATCCATGGATATAATCTGGATGGTTGATCTTGGATGGGATTAACCTGCATCCATTGGATCTGATTAAAGGATAAGACTTTATCCTTTATGAGATAAAGGAATTTTTATCTTCTGCTCGAGATTTCTATTGTAATCTCCAAGTAATAATATCGGCAAGAACAAACTGTCTCCGACCTTTATCCCAACTGCTAAGCTTGGCAGCCTTTGCTCTCAAGGTCTTGGGTTCAATTCCTCTTAGCAATAATTTAAACTTTCTTTTTCGGGCGACTAGCCTTTTGGTTCTTCATCTTCTGGGTGATTTCCGGCCAACCGGAGTTAGGCTCATCGGAACCCGACTCCGGCCTTTCACCCCTCGAGGGTCCTTCCTCCCGGCTTCTCGTCCCTTGGACACCACGTGCGTCCTTCTCGCTCCACCGACGTACTCTTCCGCAGCTTCCACGTCCGTCGGATTGTACCGAGCCCGTTGGCTTACTTTCCCGCACAATCCTTCTCGTCCGCTACATCTTACGCTCGACTTCCTCCGTACCTAAGCTCCTGCACACTTAGCAGAGGGATTAAACATACCAGGACCTAACTTAAATTGGTTGATCACATCAAAATCAACCAGGGGTGCTTACAATCTCCCCCTTTTTAATGTGCATCAATCCGAGTTAAGTCAGGGTAAACAAAATAAAAAAACATGCATAATAATGTAAACAGTTTAAGCTCAATAAAAAATATTAATTTATTCTAAATTAAAATTCTACCCCTTAACTTAATATTATTCCTCCCCCTTTGATCACATCAAAAAATGGGAAAATATATTTAGGGAAGAAGAAAATTTTTTAGTGCGATAAAAATATACTAAGTGAAAAAAAAATCGTGTTGCCATAGATTTTTTTAATTTAAAATGGCATATTTTTTTCAAAGTTAATTCCATTTTTTGTGTAAAAAAAATGACTTAAATAAACTCCAAAAAAAAATTTTGATAAAATCCACAACTGATGAGGAGATCCAAAAAAAAATCGAATCTGGTCAAAATATTTTTTTATCGAAAAAACATATTTCAATAAACAATTCATAAAAATCAAAAAAATATCTGCATATTTTTGTTAAAGTCGAAGATGAAGATCTGAGTTTGGATAAAAATTTAGAGTTTTAAATTCGTTCATCAAGTCCAAAAATGACAAACCAACACATAATAGTTTTTGAAGAGTAAATTTTAAAAATTTGGAAAAAATACTTCGAAAAATTTGGAAAAAAATTATATTGAGTCTTTCCCCTAAACTCTTAATTTCAAATTTCGAGGGAAAAAATATTCAAAAATTTTTGAAAGAAGTTCCAGTAGATAGACAACATAATTGTGCATAAAAGAAAATAAAGACATAATTTTTGTTAGAGAAACAAAATGCGCACATATATAATAACAAAAAAAATTATCAGTTTAATACAAATTTAGGAACCCAAAATAAGTTCTTGTCTACAAGATTAATTAAAAACTTAGGCGGAATATTACTTTTGGGCACCTTTTTAAATTGGCCCTTATGATTTTTAAAATACCAATTTATTATCAAGAAAACTATTTTTCTTTTGGCGTAAATATGCAATATCAAGTTCTAATTTTTGCTCTAAGTTTTTCAAATTATCATTTTCATTTTTCAAAATTTCAAACAAGGATGTAAGTGTTAATTCATTTTTTAATTTTTAATTTTCTTTTTCTGATCTATAATTAGATTTGAGCAAAACTTTAACTCCAGCATATAACTGATCATGAGGAAGAAAACAAACATCACTTACCGGGTCGCTTTCGAAAAGTGAGGTTCTTTCTTCGTCGTCGATTTCTTCTGACGTCTCTCCCCCTTCATCAGTGCTCCCTTCTTGATGATTTGCCATCTACGCAAGTCCCGCGTATTCTTGACCTTCCGACTCTTCTGACGAGAACTCATCCCAGGTGGCCTTCAGTGCCTTTTTCTTCTTTGGCTAGTTTTTGAGCTTAGGACACTGGTCCTTGATGTGTCGCTCCTCTTTACAGTTGTAGCATCTGATTATTCGCTTCTTTGGGAACCGTCTTCTTTTCTGCGTTCTTGAAAATTTGTTAGCTTTTAAAAAAACTTTTAAAAGAACTTACCATTTTGTTGTTTCGTCGTCAATCGAGGATCCCTCGTCGAATTGGATCTTCCTTGTGTTCAGTACGACGATGCCTGCTTTCTTATTCTTTTCTACAAAATGAGATTCGTGAAGTTCTAAAATAGAAAATAATTGCTCTAATGTACTTACCGGTAAATCTTTCGAAATGAATAAGCGTCGATTACCGAGGTCCATTCCGGGGTTCTCGGAAACGCATTTAAGACATACCTTTGAGCGTCCCGACTTGTTACCTTTTCTCCGAGGTTTTCAAGGTCTGTGATTAGTTCCTTTACCTTGGCGTGTAAATGCTCAACTGATTCTTCATCCTCCTTTCGGAGGTTTGTCAATTTGGCTTCGAAGAAGGTCTCGTCGCGCTAGTTTTGCCTCTGAGGTACCTTCATGCAATTCCAGGAATTTCTCCCAGAGCTCTTTTGTCGAGTTGTAATTTCCGATGCGGTTGACTTCTTGTGCGGGAAGAACGGCTAGCATATGAAATTCCGCTTTGCCGTTTGCTACAAAGTCCGCTTGCTCCTTCTTAGTCCACGACTCTATTTCTTTATCCTTATCGGTGTTGTCTTTTGGAACTGAAAACCCATTTTTCATAATTAATAGCAGTTCAATATCTATTTTAAAAAATACCTACATTCGGCACTTCCACATCGCGAACTCCCCCTCAAATTTCGGCAGATAGATTACGGCTCCAACCATTTTTCTTGAAATTGTTGCAGTCGGCGATTAGTCCTTCTGCGGCGACCTTGGATCTGATACCACTTGTTGGATCGGGTTGGATCGGCTAGAGGGGGGTGAATAGACTGAGAACATTGCTTCCAAGGTAGTGAGCGCTCAATAAAAATCTCCTTGTGGCGGAGAAGCCTTACAAAAATAGCATACTAGACTTTTAGAGATTTTACAAGAATGAATAAAAATGATTTGTTGAAAAGGTTGAAACTCTAAGCCTATTTATAGCCTAAGAGAATAAATCTGGATTGTTGATTGTTGAGAAATTTTCTCTTGGCCGTTGATCCATGGATGTAATCTGGATGGTTGATCTTGGATGGGATTAACCTGCATCCATTGGATCTGATTAAAAGATAAGGCTTTATCCTTTATGAGATAAAGGAATTTTTATCTTCTACTCGAGATTGCTATTGTAATCTCCAAGTAATAATATCGGCAAGAGCAAATTGTCTTTGACCTTTATCCTAATTGGTAAGCTTAGCAGCCTTTGCTCTCCAGGTCTTGGGTTCAATTTCTCTTAGCAACAATTTAATCTTTCTTTTTCAGGTGACTAGCCTTTTGTTCTTCGTTTTCTGGGTGATTTCCGGCCAACCGGAGTTAGGCTCACCCGAACCCGACTCCGACCTTTCTTCCCTCGAGCGTCCTTCCTCCTGGCTTCTCGTCCCTTGGACACCGCGCGCGTTCTTCTCGCTCCACCGGCGTACTCTTCCGCAGCTTCCGCGTGCGTCGGATTGTACCGAGCTCGTCGGCTCACTTTCCCGCACAATCCTTCTCGTCCGCTACGTCTTACACTTGACTTCCTCCGTACCTAAGCTCCTGCACACTTAGCAAAGGGATTAAACATACCAGGACCTAACTTAAATTGGTTGATCACATCAAAATCAACCAGGGGTACTTACAGGATGGAGGTTAAGCATGTGACTTTTAATGATCCAATAGAGTTATTTAGAAAACTCTTAAGAGATCATCTATGTGAGAAAGAAATGAGACCGCTTTGAAGAGAATTGGAAGTACAATTCTTAGAATTTCTCGCAGAACCAGGCATGTTCATGGCCAAGAACGATCACACTCATGAGAACTGAGGTGTATTACGAAGAGACCTGGGTGAGATATGTCAATGCTTACACGAACGGTAGCATAGTTCAAGGACATCATGTCTACTGTCAGCCAGTAAGCAAACAGATCTTCATAAGGGAAGGTTCAAAGGGTGAAACCAACCTGTCCTATACTGGACTCAACAGTTGAATGCTATCACATATCGTGTTTCCATTCATATAGGAGATTGTTGAATAAGAGTGAATGGAAAAGGAGGTGGGAGTTTCAAGACATATTTTTTTGTTTAAATTGGTTCACAAGCATGTTAGTTGTGAACAAATGCATGAGGATAGACTTTCTTTCATGCGTGGGTGTGCAGGGGGGTGCAAATCCAGGGCCCAGATTTGTACTAAACCAAGTTGACTTGTATGCATGCACGACCTGCGTGCGTCGAATGCAGGATTGGTTGGGACAAAATTTGTCCAAGCGAATAAACCAACGTTTTACCACCTGGAAATTTTTTTTTGCTCAAATGTAACAGATGCATTAATTGATGAGTAATGTAAAATCTGTAACCTCCAAACGTTTTGATTTGGATGGGTAATGAGCAACAAATGACGTTAATTCGGTCATTAATCACTGCAAGGGTATTAATCACTACATGGGTTTGAGCCCTATAGTGATCATGAGCAAAGCATATAGACAGAGAAACAATTATCGTCCACCTCATTCCTAAGTCTTCCAAGTGTTCCCGCTCAATGGATTACCCGTAATAGCAATCGGGCACTTTCTCAGTTCGCCATGAGCAGCCGGTGCTTGGTTGTATACTCGATCCCGCTATTTATCCTGGGAAACCGACATCTATAATAACCTCGAACCACAGTCGGAGGAGGACAATCTGTTTTAAGGAAACTGCTTTATGCAGGCCTCAGCAACTCTTCTTTCTAGCTCAGGAAGTCCGGTTCGGGAGTACCGGTTCGGGAGAAAAGGGCCCAAGACCACCGTTGGAGAGGAGTGCCCGAGATCATCTCGGGGAGAAAAGGGCCCGAGACAACTTCTGGTGAAAAGTGCACGAGACCACCTCGGGAAGGAAAAGGCCTGAGACCACCTCGGGAAGGAAAAGGCCTGACACCACCTCGGGAGAAAAGGGCCCGAGACAACCTCTGGAGAGGAGTGTCCGAAACCACCTCGGGAAGAAAAGGCACGAGACCACCTTGGGAGAAAAGGGTCCGAGACCACCTTTGGAGATGAGTGCCCGACACCATCTCGGGAAGAAAAAGACCCGAGAACACCTCAAGAGAAACAGGGTCTAAGACCATCTCGAGAGTCTCCAATTCGGGCGATCCAGCTCAGGAGTCTGCATACTACATATAAGGTAGCTCAGGACTTTCAAGCTACTCAACTAAGTTGAAATTAATTGTATAATTTTAATTTATTTTAATATCTCCAATGGTTTTTTATCCTAGATCCATCAAAATTCCAACTATAAGGAGAAGAGGAGAGTTGGTCGGCGATGCATGGAGGGTGTGAGTGGCAATGGAGAGAGCTATCGCGGGTTCACACGCTTGGGAGAGAAAACCACAGGAGGAGAAAAAAAAAGGGGGAGGAAAAAAATTCAACACATAACACTTTCATCTCCGAGTGACATTATATGCTCAACTACACACTCAACATAAATCGTATTATCAAACTATCAAACAACAATATTCACTAAAATATTTAGAGAAAAAAGATGTCCAAACTAGTTTTGCATTCATCAACAACCTTCAAGTATTGTATCTGAAACAATGTTCATTGCAAAGTAAGATTTGCTTGTTGCTGAGGATTCAGACTCCAAAGGGTCTCTTAAATTTACAAATCTGAGCGGACTTGGTTCCGGCAAAAGAGACGCATCAGTGTCTAGCATTTTCAATATTGTATTCATCGTTGGTCTATCTATCGGTCGCCCTTGAACACATAAAAGTCCACATTTTATACAACTCAATACCTCCCTTGCTACAAACGAATGTACAATTGATTCGTCGACAAACTTCAATGCTTCACCATCTTTCCACAAGTTCCATATCTAAAATGAGGCATTTTCCTACAGGAATAAATATCAAAAAATAAAGTATAATATTTATTTTGTGTAATACCATTCTACTTACATTGTCAAGAAGATTCATGTAGAATGGAGAGTTATGAACACCTCTATTCCTTTTACCGCTTATGATCTCGAGTATCAAAATACCGAAACTAAATACATCGGATTTCACAGAGAACATCCCATTCATAGCATACTCCGGTGACATGTATCCACTGCATTAATGGAAATCAAATCTCAATATTATGTGCGATAAAAGTGATGAACAATTGAAGATAATACGTACTAGGTTCCAACAACTCTCATTGTATTAACTTCTGTTTCGTCACCTCTAAATGTTTTCGCCATTCCAAAGTCTGATATTTTAGGATTCATGTCCTTGTCGAGAAGAATATTACTAGCTTTCATATCCCGATGGATGATTCTTAGCCTAGAGTCATAGTGCAAATACAATAATCCTCGAGCGATCCCAACTATGATGTTGTATCGTGTTTTCCAATCCAGCAATCCACTTTTCGCCTTATCTGCTTGCAATATCAAAGTTATAGCACTCTCATTAGCATCTGCAAGATGAGTTAGCAGAAGAGTTTCTAAAATGCAAAAGAAGGTCTCAAACTAGGCAAAATTTTCCTTTTAAATATGATCAATTTGTGCCTTAGATCACTCAAAATTGCGAAATGATCAACACAAATGTATTCACCAAATAGAAGGGCATCCAAGCTTCCATTAGGCATGAACTCGTAGATCAATATCCTTTCCCGTGCTTCGATGCAACATCCGAGCAGTCGAACAAGGTTTCGATGTTGCAACTTAGCAATCACCATTACCTCGTTCTTGAACTCATGGGCACCCTGAGTCGATGTCATTGATAGCCTCTTCACAGCTATCTCTTGTCCATCCTTAAGCTTACCCTGTCACCACCAATACCATATTGGAACTCCAATTCAATTAAAATTTAGGTAGTCAACGGCTATACTAAAATTAATCCAAATGGATACTTTGTATACTGGTCCGTAACCTCCCTGTCCAAGCTTGTTGCTTTCTGAGAAGTTATTGGTGGCTTCTGCAATGGTGTCTAGATCGTATGTTGGTAAGTCGAAATCCTGTTCTTGATCTTTATCATCAAAATAAATGCCATCTGCCAAGGGACAATCGCAGCTGTGTTAGTGATTATGCTGAATTCATTGCGAAGTAGTTGGCCATCACCAGATGTTTTAATGGCATACGTTTCTTCTTCCTCCAGCAAACCCAATAAACAATGAATGCCAGCAGAAGAATAGCCAGAGCAGGGGCCACAATGACGGCGACCATTGGACTCCGATGGCCAGGCTTTGCCCCTGTGCCTGTCCAAGAAATTACAAGGTCAAGAAATGACAAGGTCAATTGGAGAAATCTGCATCGAACTCACTTAGGAGATCGGCTGCTGCTACTCTGACGAAGAGATCCTGCCCTGTTCCGCCCGCGTAGAACTTGATATCAAGTAGAGTGGTACACCAGAGCACGCATCCGTTGCCACTGCCGCTGACGTTGGCCTGCGCGTAGCCGGTGCAGGAGCAGTTCCTCAAACAGCGGACTCTGCACTCTTCCAGGCTCACCATGCTCCAGTCCACCGTCGCCGTCGACGTGTCCGGTAGCTTCACGCTGCTCTGATTCACGAAACCGTCCGTGCCGTTGACGCAGTCCAACGCCGTGATCCTGACGCAGCCGTCGAGTTCGCTGGTGTTATTCCGACGGGTGAAGCCCTGCAAGCACGTGCACATCTTCGACCCGTCCGGGTGGCAGACGCCGTTGGGGCCACATCGGGCCACGCTGTCGCACTCGTCCCGCGGCGCGAACCCAAGGAACGTCCACATCTGCCGGTCTTCGATCCAGATATAGTGCTGCAAGGTGCCGGAGGGGCTGATCACAAGCCTATCGACGATCGATGTGTCGATCAGGTACAAGGACATGAAGACTTGTTGGGGATTGGTCGTGTAGTTGAAGCCGATACCGATGGCACGGTCCCGTTGCATGCCCTCGATGCCGCTGAACCGGTTGCCGTTCCACGGGCCGCCCCGCCAGTGCAGTTGCGAACCGTCCGTTATAACGCACTGCGGGTCGCCGCTATTGTCGATGCTCATCGTGTAGCCATTCGGCGCTGGGTCGCTCTCGCTCGTCCATGCCGTGAGGTTGTAGTTTCGCCCGGTCGTCAGGTCCCACCCTATCTTCATGCCCGGGATAGACGTGTCCGTTGGAAACTCGAAGCTCTGCCACGCTACAGAGCTGCCGTTGCTGACCACGAAGTTTCCGGAATCGAGGAGTTGCGCGACGGGGTCCTTGAGAACCGTCGCCGAGTGGGAGGACCAAACAGCAGTTGAGTTTCCATCGGTGACAGTGAGTCCTCGGTCGGTGGTTAGAGAGAGACGGCCGGACCGGCCGGTGGTAGCATGTTTGCGGTTGGCAACCCATACCACGGTTTGGTTGCCGTTGATGTTGTGATACCATATGCCGATGTAGCGTTTGTTGGAGCCGATAGGGCTGAAGAATCCAAGAGCGAATCTACCGCCGTCGGAGATCAAGGTAGCTCCGTCGGCGTCCAGGAGAGGAGTAGAGAGAGTAAGGGTGTCTCTTGCACTGGAGCGGCACCAGAGAGTTGTAAAGAAGAGGAAGGAGCAGAACGGCCCAATCCTTATTTTCATGGCCAATTCAAATGATTTAGGCAGAAGAACAGAGATTTGTATTAAGATAACTTTTCTCATTGATTATTTATATTAAGATCACATGTTTCATCAATACAAGTAAATATTGGATGCCTAATAAATGATTCAAGATAAGCGGTTGGGAGGGTGAGACAGAGACATCTCTTTTGAAGTTTCTTCAAAGATTGCAATTTAAAATTAACAATGTTAATAATTTGTGTAAAATAATAGTGCATTAGATTTTTTGGTTGTTATTGTCGTGGAGCCTAAGCCATTCTAATTGATCAAAATAGGGTATGTAATACCATGGTTATGAATCAAGTCGACCTAACCAACTGCACTAAGTTGTCCAAATTAACCAACTTTCCTAATTTGTCATGTCAAATGATTAAGTTGACTTGATAATCAGAACTAGTTAGATTAGATTCACTTAATTGATCGAATCAAGTCGAACCAATTAGCGCTCCTTCATCATTGGATCTAATTGACCCAACTGATGCAACTATCTTTTTGATCATCTCAATGGTTCTAAGTGTCTCATATTGTCAGTCGAATTGAGTTGCAATCTTCTTAAGAACAAACCATGTTGGCTTAATATTGATAGAAAATTCTAAATGGAAACACGAGTTATGGGTTGTATCCCACATCATAAGAATAATATTATGGTTGATCGATACTGCAGGAGGTGATGTGATTTTATGATCCGGATTACACCAACTCAAAGGTTCTTATGTGAATATTACTGTAAACAACAGATTGTGATCTATTTACAGACCGCGATCAGGGCATAATTTGCCCATGTGATTCAACCAGAAGCTGCAATGAAGCAAGCCAAATAACGTGCCATATGTCATTGCATGAAGTCTTTGCTTGGCATGACAAGCGCTTAGCAACAAGCCACATGTGGCTTTGCTTGGCAAGATGCCACAGCTTTTGAATTGCATGCGTGTCATTTCATGTTAAATACATGTTGAGTGCTTGCTATACAGAGACTTGCTTCTCAACGAAGAGAAAAAAAAACATAGAGAAGTGAGGCGAGAAAGAATTCTGTGAAGAAGAATTCTGTACATGAAGAATCACTTATTCGTCCAACAATAGCAAGAGAGAAAGCATCCATGAGAAGAGAAAAGAGAGAACTCTTCTATTTTACCACTAGTTTCATCTTCATTTGTTAGATCGAACAATTATTCATTCAATAGACATCAATGATATGATAGCGTTCAAATATATATTCAGTTCATCACGTCAACCTATGCTAGATTGTGTCATGGTTTCGTCATTTTATTCTAGGAAGCAGAAGTTCAAAAATGACGGTATAACATTGTCAGAGGGGATGAATCTGTTTTAAGGAGACTGTCTCGCTACAAAATTTGACATTTTTGTTTCTTGGGTGACACTCATCATGCAACTTAGACTTAGGCTCCAGGTTTATTCAACATCTGTCTCGAGCCTTTGGCATTATCTTCGTCACTTTGGCACTCAGAGTACTTGCTGACTCAATTGTTAGGGCAATCGACCCAAGTATGATAGAGTAGATCATGGTTTTGATGTGTGTGTGTCAATATGATTAAGTTAGGTTGTTATGCTGGTTTGATATGTGTGGTTGAGTCATGCAGGACTTGGTGAATCACACATGAAGTACGCATCCGAGGGACGAGAGCCGAAGGAAGAGGACTCCAAGGGCAAGTCAAGGAAGTAGACTTCAAGGGCATACACGAAGGATGGCATATAGGTAAGCCGTGAGCTTATATGCGCATCTGAGGGACGAAAGCGGAGGAAGAGAACTTCGAGAGGCAAGCCGAGGGAGTGGACTTCAAGGCATACGCGAAGGATGGTCTTCAGAGTGAGTGAGAGTGCAAATGTAAGCTGGGCAGACGACTGGTGCTAGGGCAGTCGACTACCAGCACAGAACATGAACTCACAAAAAGATCAGTCGACTGGTCCATGACTAGTCTATAGGACTGGTGTCGTCGATAGAGGGGGGGGGTCAATATCGACCGTAAACTTCTCGCAGAAACTTCGTAGAAAAACTTGTTGGTTCGTTCTTAAATAGAGTTAGTAGCACAGCGGAAAATAAAGCGGAACAAAACAGAATGAAAGACAGATTGCACGCGGGATTTTTACTTGGTTCCTGACCCCCCAGGGTCAGTACATCCAAGGCCTATGCATGGGAACACCCGTCCACTAATGGTCTCCTTTCCGGATTTTCCGGAGGTGGAGAAACCCGTCTTACAGTGCAAGATTACAATCAAAAAGAATAAATAAATTGAGCTGCAAAAGGTAAATCAAACCAAACAGAAGTGATCGAATGCCCGACCGATCTGGACCTCCGAAGTGTCGTGCACTTCCTCCTGGAGCCTCCTTGGTCGCAGGGCTTCGTCTCTAGCGGTTTTCTTTAGCTCAGAATGCTCAGAATCGTTCCGGAAAGTTGTTTTTGAAGCTGAGGGGTCGAGGCCCTTTTATAGGCTTCATACGGGCGCCTGTTTTAATGGGGGCGCCCTATAGGGCTTGGTCAAACCTTATCCCCACGCCGAACTTGTCGCAGCTGATAAAACCTTTGACCTGGGCGCCTACATGAACCCGGGTGCATGTATCATCCCGTGCGCCTGAATAGAAGCATGTTCTGCCTTCCTTCACTTTACGCTGTTTTTCTTCTTTGGCTTGGGCCCCCCTATTGATGGGGGCACCTGGATTCTGTTGGGCGCCCCCATCAATGGTGGCGCCTAACTTCTTTAGGTTCCAGCCCATTGTGTGTTGTTTGTCTGCTTTGTCTTCCATTCTAGGTACCTGCAAGATACAAAAATACAAAGCAAATATACACACAATTTTAACCTTAAGGAGTTGGTTCTGACTTTGGATTTCCACGAAATCCTAGGTCGAACCAACACAAGTTCCTATCCCTGAG
>JAGFNQ010003805.1:323269-350964 GCA_024364735.1 Boesenbergia rotunda | reverse complement strand
ATATAATTTCCAAAAAGAATTTTGATAAGCAAAAATGATAGTACTTTGAAAATGTATGCAAGTACATTTTGAAAAATGTATGAACTTTTGAAGGCACAATATTTTACTTGACTTGGTTTATCTTCCAATCTGACACAATCCAGGGAAGCCTTGTTAACTACAAGGGCATCTTCCTAAGTGTCCTGGAAATTATTCCAAATTCAAGAAAAATATTATTTCAAATTGATTCTATTTAAAAAAATAAATTATTGAAAATAAAAATGATAGTATTTGAAAGGAAATTGCTTATGTTTTCAGAAGGATTTGAAAATACCGTGCATGAAAACATATTATTTTGACATGTTTAATAATTCTTTTGGTTTAACCTCCCCCTAAACTTGACCGTCCTAGGAAGCTTGTTGACCACAAGTACTCTTCCTCTGAGTCTTTAGGGTTTAGTTTAAACCAAATGAATTATTTAGTAATTTCAAAAATAATTACCAAAAAAATTTGAAAAATACTTGTCAGAGAATTTTCTTTTGACTTAGACTCCCTCTAAATTCGACACATCATTGGAGTCCTCGTAGATCATTAAGTAGACCTCCTCTGTGTCTTTAGGGTTTATCAAAATCAAAGAAGCAGGTAATTTTTGAAAAGATAATCTTTTAATGCATAAGCCTTTTTCGAAAACACAAATGATAGTAATTGAAGGAACAATTTTCGAGAAAAACATTTCAAAATAATGAAAACACTCCCCCTGTACCCAACACCGTTTGGCTCTATCTAAGTGAATTAAGGAATTTTAGTGTTGTCCTAAGAGGCTTGTGTCTAATTGTGTGAGTCAAACAATTTTCAAAAGGTTATAATTTTTGAAAACATATAATATATTGGCAATCAGACAAGCATGAAATCCATAAAAATATTATTATGTTAAAGTACTATTTTGAAAATATATTTTAAGAAAGATATTTTAACAATTTTGAAAAACATTTTTCAATTCATTAGCCCTTAACATCTCACCCATTCTAGATGTCTCAATACAGCAAGCATGGTTGCCTTATGGGTGCATTGTGAGATGCTTGAATCATTTTTCTTAATTTATTTTTGAATCTAAGATTTAATTGAAACTTGTGTTAGGTTCAAATTTATCAAATAGTAAAGTGAATTTGATTTTCGGTAATCGACTTCCAGGTCTTGGAGAGGCACAAGGCCTTCTTTGGCCGTAGCCTTATTGGATCATCAACCCTTTCCTTGACAAAGCCTTTTATCAAAAATTCATTTTCAAATTAGTTCTTGAAAATTTTTGGTCTAACTAGCTTTGGTTTTGGATCGGTAGCATCGGCTAGTTCCACCAGACTACACAGACCAAGTAGAATATACTTGCCCTTATTAGAAGGGCTTCCCTAACGTACTATCATCTCACCTCCGCCTAATACTAGGTTGTTCAAGTTTCAACTATTCTTTTTCCTATAGCCGTTCTAAATTATGCATAAAATTAAACATGAATGACATGACATAAATTAAAAAAAAATAGCAAATGCATGTCATGACAGTTATGCATGAGTCAAACAATTCAAATCATTTTATTTAAGTTTCTAATAATGTATCAAATTCCTGATTTGATACATGTCGTGTGAACCCTCGAATATGTCAACCCACTTTGGCGTATTTAATTTTATTAACTTAATTGTTGTGGTTGTGTAATATTTTATTTAATTTGAGTTTAAGTTACTTAAGATTTAATTGAATCTAAGTTAATTACGAATTAATTAAAGTTGAATTAAGAATTGATTAAGATTTAATTGAATTAATTAGATTTAATAGAATTAATGTGAATTAATTTGAATTTGAATTAATTAAGATTTAATTAAAGATTAAATTAAATTAATTAAGATTTAATTGAATTATGTTGAATTAATTTGAATTTGAATTAATTAAAGATTAAATTGAATTAATTATGAATTAATTAATATTTAATTGAATTAAGTTGAATTAATTTGAATTTGAATTAATTAAAGATTAAATTGAATTAATTACGAATTAATTAAGATTTAATTAGATTAAGTTGAATTAATTTGAATTTGAATTAATTAAAGATTAAATTGAATTAATTACGAATTAATTTGAATAATTAAGGTTGAAATGATTATCAAGTAGTTGTGGGTTTAAGTTCATAATCTTCATTATCTCGAAAATTTCTCATCCACTACTTCTTCCTTATTTATCTTTTCATGTTTTTCCAATAATTCAGGTTTATTTGAATCTTTGAGATTTCTATTGACTATGGCCTTGATTTCCGAAAATTCCATCTCCTCCTCATCCTCAAAATCACATCCTTCAATATCCTCAAGGTAGGTGGGGTAATTTGGGTCACTAGTTAAAGTTTTATAATAATCTTCTACATTATTTATAATTAAACTATTATCTAAAAGAATTTCATCTTCAATATTTTCAAGAATCTCAAAATTAATTTCGGGATTATCCTTAAGATTTTCAGAATTAATTTCTGAATTATCCTTAAGATTTTCAATTTTGAAATTAGAATTATCCTTAAGATTATCATATTTGAAATTAGAATTATCCTTAAGATTATCTGATTTAAAATTAGAATTATCCTTAAGATTTTCTGATTTAAAATTAGAATTATCCTTAAGATTATCTGATTTGAAATTAGAATTATCCTTAAGATTATCTGAAATAACAGAGTTAATTTCAGAATTAACTTCAATCTGATCAGAATTAATATTATCAGAATTAATTTTAATATTGTCAGAATTAATTTCAGAAATCATTAAATTGACATTAAGAATTAAACAATTGATTTCTGATTTTTTAGCATTATTTACATTTTCTAACTGGTCATGCAAGATATTAACTTGACTATTTACACAATTTAATTTTTTAGAAAAATTATCTAATTATTTACATAAGAAAGTGCAGGAATTTTAAAACTTTTCGGAACATAAATTTTGGGTACCTTTGCCGGACATTTGTTCTTGTAGTGTCCGTATTTTTCGCACTTGAAACATTTGATGTGGTCCTTGTTCCTTCGGACTTCTGGCACTGGTGTCTCCTTTGCCGCAGGTGAGGAACGATTCTTATGAGTAGGGCACTGATTTTTGTAGTGTTCTCTCTCCCTGCACGTGAAGCATATAACATGGAATTTAAAATTTGACATTTAACAATAAATTGTACTTGATTCACCCCTGGGCTCCCCCACAACTCCTGGCGTCGTTGCTCCGTCGGCGGTTAGTCCAGTGAAGAGCGATCTGGCTCTGATACCACTTGTAGGACCGGTGCTGTCGATAGAGGGGGGGGGTGAATATCGACCGTAAACTTCTCATGGAAACTTCATAGAAAAACTTGTCGGTTCATTCTTAAACAGAGTTAGTAGCACAGCGGAAAATAAAGCGGAACAAAACAGAACGAAAGACAGATTGCACGCGGGATTTTTACATGGTTCCCGACCCCCCAGGGTCAGTACATCCAAGGCCCATGCACGGGAATGCCCGTCCACTAATGGTCTCCTTTCCGGACTTTCCGGAGGCAGAGAAACCCATCTTACAGTGCAAGATTACAATAAAAAAGAATATATAAATTGAGCTACAAAATGTAAATCAAACCAAACAGAAGTGATCGAATGCTCGGCCGATCTGGACCTCCGAAGTGCCGCGCACGTCCTCCTGGAGTCTCCTTGGTCACAGGGCTTCATCTCTAACGGTTTTCTTTAGCTCAGAATGCTCAGAATCATTTTGGAAAGTTGTTTTTGAAGCTGAGGGGTCGAGGCCCCTTTTATAGGCTACATACGGGCGCCTGTGTTGATTGGGGTGCCCTATAGGGCTTGGTCAAACCTTATCCCCATGCCGAACTCGTCGCAGCTGATAAAACCTTTGATCGGGCACCTGAATGGAAGCCTGTTCTGCCTTCCTTCACTTTACGCTGTTTTTCTTCTTTGTCTTGGGCGCTCCTATTGATGGGGGCGCCTGGATTGCCCCCATCAATGGGTGTGCCTAACTTCTTTAGGTTCCAGCCCATTGTGTGTTGTTTGCCTGCTTTATCTTCCATTCTAGGTACCTGCAAGATACAAAAATACAAAGCAAATATACACACAATTTTAACCTTAAGGACTTGGTTCTGACTTCGGATTTCCACGAAACCCTAGGTCGAACCGATGCAAGTTCCCACCCCCGAGAACGCGTCTTTCACCTACTCCTTTCAGGAGACGAACGCCTAGGTTTACTAGGACTTTCCTTCACTTTGGTACTCCTCCTTTGCTTACCCTTCACTTGTTCAATGTATCACTGACTTAAGTATATTGTCAAACATTAAAACATTTAAAGGAAGACATCACTGATGCAACTTGCACCAACATAGTCAACTGATCAGTTCGAAAAACTAGTCGTTAGGCTAGTTGTTGTCTAGCTGGTTGGCTAGGACCATTCGACTGCCCCTGGGGCAGTCGACTGGTAGCATGCTGGACTGTTTGTTTAAACAGCCCTCTCCACTATTTATGTAGTAGCTTAAGGCTAAGAGAAGATTAGCTCTTCATTGTAAGATCTTCTCTTTGTGCTCATCTTCCTCCTCAAACACTAAATTCATCTTGTAAGGAGGAAGAGAAATTGTGAGAGGTTGTTCTCCACCAAGATGGAGAAAGACTTAGCCGGAGATTGTCGGGGCGTGATGCACCGAAGGATCAAGGGATCGTCTACCTCAAGGGCACGCCGTGGAGAAGGAGCAAGAAATCTCCGAACCACGTAAAACGGCATTATTATTTTAATCGTTAAGCTTCCACTCGTGCTAACATTATAGAGAGAATTGGAATCGGAGTGATCGAGCTATTCACCCCTCCCCCCTCTAGACGGGCCATCGATCCCAACATCAACAACTTGGTGACTCGGCGAATTGACAAGTTCTCTCTCCACATCTTGACAAATAAGTACATTCGATCCCTCCGGCAGATTGTGACACAACAAAAAAACCATGAAATAGCGACGGACTGATTCCGTCGCTAAGCGATAATAGTGACGGAATAGCGACAGAAACAACGCTGTCGACTCTCGCACCATTGTAGGTTAGAATAGCGACGGATTTTGTGTATCCGTAGCTATTACCGATAGATTTTAATAAATAATCCGTCGCAAATAGCGACGGATACATAACCCCCCGTCTCAAAATATCGGAGCCAAGAGGTGACGTGTACGAGAGTAATTAGCGACAGAAAGTTAAATATCCGTCGTAAATAGCAACGGAACAGTCAAATATTCGTCGTTATTTTATCGTAATGAGCGACGAAAAATCAAATATTCGTCGCTATTTGCGACGGATGTCGTAAATATCCGTCGCTATTAACGACATAATAGTCAATATTCCATCGCTAATAACGACAGATTTAGAAAATATCCGTTGCTAATTTTTGAAAGTTTCCAGCAACTTTGCTTAGCTTTTCCCCTTCCCATATTTACATTCAATACATACAAAAATATTCAAATAACAACACAACATATATCTAAATAAAACACATACAAAACAATAGTATTCATATCCAAACACATAGAATACATATATACAAAACACATATCCAAACATTTGTATCAAATACATATTCAAAATTCATATCCAAACACATCATATTCATATCTAAACACATGTATCGAATTCATAACCAAAAGAACACACAGTCAATATATACATTAACACAGAGTCTAGTAGAAGACAAACATATCAAAACTGGATCAAAAAAATAATATTCCAACATAAAAGAAGAGAAACGATATAAATAAATGTGAAATACAATTATAAAGAAATTTAAGAAAAAACATAACTAGTGATCGTACATGATATACAAAATCTAAATAACATTTAATGATATGTAAAATATTCAAATATGCATACCTTTGAACCAAACCAATGTCTGAATTCAACTCTGATAATGTAGAATTTGTAAACGAAAATGAACAAATAAGAAACATTTAGTAATGCATATAATAACAAACCAAATACTATAATAATTTGTTTTTTAAATGTAGAGAAAAAATATAACATACCATAAATATGTCTCTATTCATCTAGGGTATCCTTAGATCCTGCATCTCCTGAGACTCAAAATGAGGAGGGGTGGGCATCTGTGTCATAGGTGATAGGGTTGCTGTAAAAGCTGCATGTGACACACTAACGTCTCAGTGTGTGCCTGGCGGGCCCACAGTTCCCTCAGCTCTGCATCTCTCTCTGCGTCCCTCTCGACCCACGTCATCTCCATTGTTATGAGTTGAGTCCGCAGAGCATCATTCTCCTTCCGTAATTGACGAAGCTCACTAGAGGAGGAGGAGGAGGAACTTGGATCCCCTAACCCCTGGAGCTCTCATCTAATCATATCTGATTTTTGCCTGAGAGCCCAGGCCATATAGGGTGGTCTTCCTCCTTCCACCGACGACATCATAATAAATGTCATTCACCTGATCGGTGGAAAGAGGTTGTGAATCCTCCCCCTCTACTGCAGGCTGAGACGCCTCTACAACTCTAGTGGTCATTGCTTCCTGTGAAATAAGAAGTAAATTAATCTCTATAAAATGTCAAAACAAATATACTATAGTTAATATACTTACATGAATTGCTAAGGAGCGTCGATCGATAAATGACCCATCTTTTTCCTAATGGGTTTTGCAGAATACCTCCCAACTAGTGGGAGGTCTCTGTAACTCAGTTGCATGTATACAGAAAATACAGTGTTTAAATATATCCAAAAAACATAATGAATGTTTATTATAACCTAAATAAAAACTTACCAAGTCAGTGGCATGCTGGACAATCGAACGAGATCCAACAGTATGTTTCGTGGATCCGGTGCTGGGCTAGCAAGCTCCGAGTTGTGATTGGCTTGGGCAATCACAACATTATCTTTCCAATGCTGGGCATCCCAGACTGCTCTCCATGGTGCCCAAACTGTCTCAGGGACCTCAGAAGGCCTATTTGCCTTCTTTCTCCACTTGTAAAGCATGTCTCTATACAACTTAGAGCAGTAGGTGTTCCAAGTTTTCTTAAATTCCTCTTCTTGACCCTCCTCCCATACCTACATATATGTGTTTCCACTGATCCTCATCATGGAAATTAAGCAGTATTTCTACATCTACATTGATTACATGGACATTTTAACTCGGCGTCATTCAAACACTCAGGATGACATTTGCAAAGTTCATAAATTCTTCAACTCCAACAAAAATGTCTTCGCGGATAAATTCATTATCTAACCTATTATACATCCAAGCCTTGTTCGTATACATTGTATCCTAATAATAATAAAATATTTAATTAGGATACCAACAAATTAATCGCTTACTAATTAATCAAACAAAATTGGAATCAAATTAGGATCCAAAATTATTATCCAATTAAATAATCAAGCAGGCCTTAATCAAAGAGAACTTAATCCTAAATAATTAACATAATTAAACAGATTAATTAATTTAGAAAATTAATTAATTAGGGAGGTGGTTTACTTAATTAACTAATCCTCTTAATTACATAAGAAATTAGGGATTAATTAAAAATTAATTAATTAATTAGGGATTAATTAAATAAATAATTAATTAAAATGTACCTCCCACGACTTGACCGGCTGCGGCGACCGACGGCGCCAGCTGCGTCTAACACACGACGCTCGCGGAGGACGCGCGCGACTATAGGAGACGCCGGAGGAGGGATAAACATAAATGTTGCGTACTTGTGACCAAAGGAGGGGTTCGCCAGAGGAGGAGACGTCGGGGACGACTGAGGAAATCTTCTGAACGCGCGATGGCGAGGGAGAGAGGGGTTGGCCAACTTAACCCTAAAATAGCGACGGAAATGGCTTGTCCGTCGCTATTAGCGATGGATATTTAATTGTTCGTCACTATTAGAGATGAATTTTTAATTGTCCATCGCTAATAGCGACGACATTGACCTATTCCGTCGTTAATTTAGGGGGTTTGACCTGGATTCTAAAATTAGCGACGGAATTAATTGATCCATCGCTATTAGCGACGGACAATTAAAAAAATCCGTCGCTAATCCCAATTTTTTTGTTGTGTGAATAGATATTCAACAATCTTAAAATAAATTAATATTCAAGGTACATAATTGAAATGACTAAATTAATATTGTACCAATGACACAATAATGGTTGCGGATTGTCTTGGGCGGCGTGTCATCGATCTTAATCATTTGTGGTGCGGAACTACTCGAGCATGGAGGAAGTCTAAAGAGCGTTGGAATTCTTGAGTTGCGAGAAAGTTTTCTGCGTTGAATGGAATTGATTGTTGGAAAGTAAGGGGGTGAACCCCCTTATATATACTGTTCTGGTGCCTACCACATGTAGTGAATCGGGCGCGTGCTTATCCGCAGACTCGGCCAAACACCTATCCTCTGGTCTTGGGCGCCTGGGATACTTGAGGCGCCTGGGATGTTGACGTGGCAACCCTGCCAGCTCAGCCTCTCCCTCCGCTGAGAAACACTATCTGGGGTGCCTGATACCTATCAGGCGCTTGGCTTCTCGGCACTTGAGCCCTCTCAGGCGCCTGGGATGCAAAATCTACTTCCTTTCAATCCTGCAACCAGGGTTAGTCCAAGAATAGTATAATATAAATACTAAGTGAATAAATCACAGCCGAAGCTGTCTTGGTTCTGACTTTGGATTTCAAAATGAAATTCTAGGTCAAACCAACGCCTACTGTTCCCTCTTCCAGGGAACGCGTCCTCACCTACTTCTCTCAGGAGAAGTTACCTTTTGCCAACCAACTCCTCCAGTTGGACTTTTGCTTGGCCTCCGAGACTCTCAGATCTCAAGACATCCGTATCTTGACTCGTCTCTACTCCTGTTTGGAGTCCTTGCTCGGCTAAGTCTCCTGCCGATCTTCTGGATTAGGCCTTCGGTGCCCAGTCCCAAACCAGGTATTCTTGCCCAATTCCTCGAACTAGGTCTTCAGTGCCCAGTCCTCGACCAGGACTTCTTGCCCAACCCTCGGTCAGGTCTTCTTGCCCAACCCTCGATCAGGTCTTCGGTGCCCAGCCCTCGGCCAAGTCTTCGTGCTCAACCTTGCAGGTCAAGACTTCGTGCCTAGGTAAACTAGGACTTTCCTGCATACTTAATGAAACACATTAGATCACTAATAATACGTAACTTTGAACCCTTTGTTAATATTAAAACAAGGTTCAATATGGTGTTTCCGGCACCAACAATGATAAACCTAGAAACATTAGACCTAAGAACCAAGGCATTAATCCTAAGAAGGGGAGGCACATGCCTAGAATGGGTAGGTCTAGGAATGTCCATGGTGGACATATCAATTCTAGGTTTAAGAACCTAAAAAGGGAAAATCAAGTTTTGAGCAAAGCTTATGAAATTGGAGAAAATTCTAGGTAGATTTATTATTAGATCTAAAGGGTTAGATTAATTGTCGGGGAATCAAAAATCCAACAATGATAGATCGGGGTTGGGATACTGATCTAGGTTCTCCAATGCTAAGGAAAAGTCATATGCAAGAATATCATATGACTATAGCAAGAAAAAGTCCAAATATGGCAAGGGAATGTCATTTAAGGGTAAGAAGACTTTAACCAAGGACAAAATTTTCAAGGTTCAAGGGAAGAAAAACTTAATCAAAGACAAGGTGTCCACGGTTAAGAAGGTTAGGTTTGTAGGCCAAGAGTCACTGGAGGTACACCGATGTGACCTTGTGATTGTAGATAGTCACCTAGGGAGGTGGCTAAAACTAAGGGCTCAAGGTGAAACTCAAAGAGCTAAATTAGGACCGATGGTCAATGGATCTCAGGAGAATATCTCTGGAGTTTTAGATGGATCATGGAGTATGCCAAAGGGGTTGGTGATGGATTTGAATCTCAATCCTTGGATTTTGGTATATTGGGTTTGTATTTCATGCATAAATATATGACATTGGGGTCATATTGCATGAAGATTTAGTTTTTAATATATAGATGTTATATAAACCAATGCTAGAGATGCATTGTGGTTTATTATGGGCAGATAGATCAAGAGGAAGTCAAAACTAGGACTTTAGGTTAAGGATCAATTGAACCATTTAGCTAGTTTTGGATTTTGTGTCAATCTTGGAATCTGAAATATATACATTTTTAAATGTATTTTTTCCAAGTAGACATGGGTACCACAAACCTTCCACAAAATTTGAGAATTTTTGAAGATTTGTGGAATTAGTTATCCATTTCTAAAATTAGGTTCAGAAATGCTGAAAGTCTGATTTCTGGGTATCAGTCGACTGGTGTAGGATACAGTTGATTGATAATTCTATGACTTATTTTTCGATAGGGGTCAGTCGACTGGTAACTGTCTCAGTCGACTGATACAGGTTGAAATTATTTTCAGCTAAGTCGAAAAGTGTCATAATGATGTCAAACTTGTGTATAATCTATGGGGGGTATTACACAATGTTTATAGTCATTATAAGGTAAAGAATCCAACGATTGAGATATTGTTGGACTTCTTTTTAATGTATGGCAAAGGGGAGAAGTGCTAGGTTTAAGTGGGAAACCATTCACACATTTACAAGAAATCCTAACTCAAAGGGGAGCTCATGTGAAGGGAGAGCATTGTTGCTCATATATTGACAAAGGGGAGCCTGGGAGAGGTTCTTAAAAAGCCCTTGGTAAGTCCAAGTGTAGGGGAAGCATTGGAGAGGTTCTTAAAAAGCTCTTTGGTGAAAAATCCTAACTCATTAAGGAGTTTAGGTGTGGGGGATGCCTTGTGATAGAACCCATATACATTGTTTGCATTGCATTTGCATATGTATTGGCGGTGTAAGTCAAGGGTGTAGCCTTGGAAACGTAAGTCCAAATGTTTATTAGCATGTTGATTTGCTATTTGTTTTTCCTAACTTCAATGTATTGTCAAACATCAAAAAGGGGAGATTGTTAAGGCAATCTATGGTCCGTGGGACCATGTGTTTTGATGTTTGGGCAAAGGGTTTAAGTTAGGATTCACCCTTGTATTTGATATGTATATTTGAGTGTGCAGGTTCTGTAGGATATACATAGACTCAGCTTGATGGTTTCGGATCCGGTGAAGGATGGTGCATCCGAGGGACAGTGAACAAGGCAGCAACGATGAGTCAAGGGAAGCGCACTTCGAGGAATACGCGAAGGATGTCATGTGGAGACAAACCACGGGCTTGTATGTATCCAGGAATGAGAGCTATAGTCAAAGAAGGCTCGAAGGCAACAAGTCAAGGTTACAAGAAGAGTTAAGTGAGTCGTGAGGGTCTGGTGCGAGTGAACTATACTCAGGAAGGGAAACTCTATGTTTAGGGTTTTACTAGTTGACTGGTATGGGATCAGTCGACTGGTAGAGGTCACAGAAAGATCAGTCGACTAATCTTCTATACAATTAATTGGTGTCGACTGGGAATTCGAACGTTGGCTATAACATTCTAATTCGGCTGGATTAGTCGACTAGTATTGGAACTAGTCGACTGGTAACGACTAGTTCAACCACGACCTCTATTTAAGAGAGCTCAGTTTGGCTAGCTAGGGTTGACGAAATTGGCTTTGGTTAAAGACCAATTAGTAGCATTGTGCTCAGAGGTCCTGTTGAGTTTGTGGTGAGGTTTCTCCACCCATAAGGAGCAACAAAGCTAGCCGGAGGTTTTCTAAGGACTAATCCACCGACGCATTGAGATCGTCCACCATACGAGCAACCGTGGAGTAGGAGATGTATCTCCAAACCACATAAATTGGTTTGTCTCTCTTCTTGTTAGTTCTAGTTTAATTACATTCTGCTTGCTCAAGTAACAAGTGTAGGAAGAGAGCGATTGATTTGGGGGCAACGTCTATTCACCCCCTTTAGTCGGGCCATCCGATCAAGTCCCAACACAAGATTGCTTACACCTTCTCTGAATTAGCTTTAATTCTCTGCTTGGTAACCATGTACCCCATGAAGCCTGCTCTTGACTCGAAAGGCACTTGGTGGGTTGAGTTTAAATCGATTAGCTCTCAACGTGCTAAATGTTTCTTCTAAGTCTGTTATTAGGTCTCTACCTTGTTCGATCTTCACTAGGATATCATCCAGATAAACTTTAATGTTCCTCCAGATCTAGTGCTGAAACGCCTTGTCCATCATTCTTTGGTAAGTAGCTCCAACATTCTTCAACCCAAATGTATAATGTTGTAACAATATGTGTCATCCGAGGTGACGAAACTAACCTTTTCTTGGTCTTCTCAGGCGAGAGGTACTTGATGATATCCTTGATAAGCATCTAGCATGCATATAAATCACAATCCGATGTGGATGTTAGGATGTATACTAAAAGCCAACTTTTGTATGAACATCTATATTTTGGAATAAGAATTACATGGTCATTGTTTGCATTTTATATTTGATATATATGCTATTTCCCTTTACTTTACATGTAGATAACATAGTGTGTGGTGCCACACAAAAGATCATGTTATTAGTCCCTTGTAAAGTATAAGTAGTGGTTCACAACCGAAATGGATTTGGACAAACCATTGGAATGGTTGTAGTATAATTTGGTATTAGTCTATCTTGACTATAGAATTGCACTAGTATACTTTGTATGTATTGAGCAAGACTGACTTAGAGGTGATTCGATTTATATTGACTATATAATCGAAGCAGACGTCTGATATTATGATGTGCATGCTGTTAATCCCAATATAATAACGAGCACATGTACTTAATATCTATTTCTTTAATTTACCAATGGGCGAGATTTATTTATTAAATCAATAGGCCGGTAAATTGGGAAATAATATTATTTACATGGTGTGCGTTGATTATAGAAGGAAACCGTGTCCTAATGTGTTAGGATGATAATGTCCCCTTGAGGAGCTCATAAAGTTTATCATGTAAATATTGCAGGTGGACTTGGTCCGGCATGATGATAAGGATGAGTGGTACTACTCATGGAGTTAGATATTAATTAATTAAATTATCAGTAATTTAATTAATTAATGGGCATACGAGATCTTAAACATGGGGAGATTATGTACACATAATATGGTGGAGCACATATTTAATTATGGGGTTTGTGCGGTAATTCAATGATAACCCATTAGTGGAGTGAGTTATCATTAATGGATCGGGCTTAGGATCCATTAGAAGACCAAAACCAACTCCTCCTCATGGTACATATTGTAGCTTATATATACCTCATGAGTCATGAGACCAAGAGACAACAATTAACCTAAGCCTTGGTTTTTTTTTCTCTCTCTCTCTCCTAGAGTTGGTCGGCCAAGCAAGGAGGTGGAGGTGGTCGGGTGGCTTGAGTTTAAGGGAAAGTATTCTTTCTTTCCTTCTCTTCTTCTTCTTCATCTTCTCTTCTCTCCTTCCTTGTGCTTGCGGCTAGGTCAAGAAAAGAGAGAGTTTATTTCTCTCTTTTGGCCGGCGTCAACAAGGTGGAAGGGTGTGGCTGACGCAAGCAAGGAAGAAGGTGGTGCTTCTTCTTTGGTGATCAACGCAAGCAAAAGGAGGAAGAAGGAGTAAGGAGTTTCATGGTGACTTCATTTCTTGGAAGACCGTCGCCCACACGACGTCCAAGAAGAGGATAGGAATACGATAGAAGATCGCAAGGTAAAACAAAAGGTATAACTTTTATTTTCATGCTTCTATTTAATTGTATTCATATTTGTCATGGACCCCAAAATCAAACACAAAAACCGACGATCAAATCATCGTCTATTCCGCGGTTAATCGATTAGAAGTGTTTGAATTACTTGAACAATAAGTTTGTTCAAGTGATCACTCAATCGATTAGTACGATGATGAAAATGGTCACTTGGGAAGTTTCTTTCCATCCGGATGATAGATGTGTATACTAAAAGATTTGCTCTTTTAGATATAAGATCATCTTTATTTTGAAAAGAGAATCACAACAACACTATGTGCTTGTTTATATTAGTACATGCATAAAAGTCCTTTACTTTGCATTATAGATAACATGGTGGGTTGTGTCACACGGAAGATCATGTTATCAGTTCCTTGCTTAGTATAAGTTGAGGCTCACAGCCGAGATGGAATTGGATAAACCATTGGGATGGTTGTAGTGTAATTAGGTGTGGTTGGTATTGACCATAGAATTACATTAGTGTGCATTGAGTACATTGAGCAGGACCAAAATTAGACATAATCCAATTTGTACTGACTTGATAATTGGATTGGATCTCAGACTTTATTATGGAGTACGATCCCCAAATCCTGATATAATGATGGGCACATATGATTAATTATTATTTCTTTGATTTACCAATGGGCGAGATCTATTCTGTTAGATCCATAGGCCCAGTAAGTTGGGAGATAATATTAATTATATGGTGTGTCGTTGATTATTGAAAGAATTCGTGTCCTGGTGAGTCGGGATGATGATGCCCCCTTAATGAGCTCAAAAGGTTCATCATGTTAAACCCTGCAGGTGGATTTAATCTAACATGATGATAAGGTTGAGTGGTACTAATCAAGGATCCAGAAGTTAATTAATTTAAATTGTCAGTAATTTAAATTAATTGACGGGCATTCGATATCTTAAACATGGGGGGATGGACGACTCATGATATGTGGAGCCCATATGAAAATATGGGGGTTGGTGAAGAAGTTCAATTAAGATCCTTTAGTGGAATGAATCTTAATTAATGGATCGGGTTTAGATCCATTAGTGGGCCAAGATTCAACTCCTCCTCTTGGTCCCTACCTTAGCCCTATATAAACCCCATAGGATCAGAAACCAAGGCTTAATAATCCAACTCGAGTTTTTGTCTCCACTCTTCCCTTTCTCTCTCCTAGGTCACGACAACAAGAGAAGGTGGTGTCCTCCTTCTTGTTTTCTTCTTCCTCCCTCAACTTCATCGTGAGCAAGCACCACTAGACAAAGAGAGGAGAGTCTTCTCTCTTTTGTGGTGAGCGACGGTGAGAGAGGAAGATCCGGCGGTCGGAAGGAGGAGGCGCAAGGGGTCTCAGCGGCGGTGGCGCAAGGCTGAGAAGGGAGAGGGTTTACTTGGTTTTGAGGTTGGAAGAAGAGGTTCTTTCCTCTCCATCTTCCTCCCTATTTTCTCCTCGGCAGCTGCTCGGTGGCCGGCGAATTCAGGTGGTCTTGAACAACCGGCGGCGCAAGCATTGGAGGTGAAGAAGGCCGGTGCAACTCCTCGGGTAGGAGTTAGGGTTTCGGCTAGGAGGGGAGAAGAAGGAAGATAGTGCCTTGGTGATCCCGGTTCTCGATAGCTCATCGCCCACATGACGTCTGGGAGGGAGGGACATAAGGTAGAAGACTACGAGGTAATAGGAAGGTATAATTCTCTTCCTAAGCTCCTATTCTTATTTTGGTGTCATGTTAATTAGCTTCGTCATTTCGTGTGAATTAGTTAATTATTTTGATTTTGTATCATAGATAATAATTAATTAATTGGACCCCGACCATAAACACAAGAACCAGTGATCCACTCGTCGTCTCATCCGTGGTCGTTCGGTTAGAAGAATTACAAGGCACAATCTTTGTGATTGGCCAAGTTGTAATTCGTACCGAACGATACGATGTCGAGATGGTCGTTGGGAGGCGGGTCTCCATTCGGATTAAATTTTAATTGGTAGACATGGGGAGGTCTCTCAAGGACGACCAAGTATTCGCTAGGGAAACCCGCCAAGCCATACCCAACACCGGATTTGTTTTAATTAATAAAATTTTAATCCGGGGACATGGAGAGGAATCCCGTTGCAACCAAAACCAACAATGGAATCAACCATTTGATATATTCGAGATAAGCGGTAGCCGTCTTTAGGACATGCTTTATTTAAATCCTGAAAATTGACACACACCCTCCATTTACCGTCAGGCTTGGGAACCAATACTACATTAGCGAGCCAGGTCGGGAATTGAACCTCTTTGATGTGCCCAACCTGTAACAACTTAGTAACTTCTTCTAGAATAATATTATTTTTCTCTGGTACAAAATGTCTTCATTTCTGCTTGATCGGGTGAAACTCGGACAGTATATTCAAGTTGTGAATTATCAGAGTTGGAGGTACCCTCTTGATTTCCTTAGTAGACTAGGCAAACATATCATAATGACTGGCCAGGCAATGTACTAGCTTCTGTTTCAGCTCGGGAGGCAAGTCAGCTATAAACTTGGTGACCCCATCCTTCTGATGCTGGTGAATTTGCACCTCCTTGTGCATCTTCGACCATCTTTCTTGTTTAGCCTCTTCAGAGATTTGGGGGTCAGTCAACTCAGTTTGGAGTGATTCCTACACCTTCTGGCTCTTACGAGTGAAGTTTTTATCTTGTCAACATTATAGGACCATTGTAAGGCTGGCAAGAGGGGGTGAATTGTATTGCAAAGAATACCTTAATCTTTTACAAATTCTTACAGAGATTGAAGTTAGTTTCAGTAGTTAATTAAAAACATAAGCAATGAAAAACAACTAAAAGGGCAAGGCTACAATTTACTTGGTTGTAACCAGGGCAGATGCTAATCCAAGGAAGTGAAAGCGCAATAAAAAGAATCTCCTTTTGTTGTAAGTGGAGAAGCCTCTTGGACCCTTTGAGAAGCACAAAAAAAGACTAGAAATATTGAGTACAGTTGTTATATTTCAATTTTAGCTTTTGGGGCTATTTATAGCCTGAAACTCGATGTTATCATTGTGTTGATATGGGCCTGAGGTGCCTCAGATGTGATCTAAGGCACCTCAGATGATTAAGTTTTATCCATGGGCACCAAAGGTAACTTGTTGATAAGTTTTGTTCTAAGACGCCTTAGTCCTAATCTGAGGCACCTCAGGTTCAAACTGAGGCGCCTCAGTTCAGCTTTTACGCAAAGCTGAAACTTTTAGCTGAGGCGCCTCCCAAGGCAATTGAGGCGTCTCAGTTAACTAAATGGTCAAAGTCAACATTTATGTTGACTTTTCCATCCTTCTTCCACTTGGGTGATTTCTGACTAACCAGAGTTATACTCACCCGAGCCTAACTCTGGCCTTCACCTCGAACGAACTTTCTCTTGCTTCTCATCCCTCGGACGTCTCGCGCGTCCTTCTCGCTCCACCGGTGTTCTCTTCCATAGATCTCCGCGTCTCTCTGATGTACCGATCCCATCAGCTCCCTTCCCGTGCCAACTTTCTCGAATGTTGCATCTTCTGCTCGACTTCCTGCACTCCTAAGCCCTTGCACACATAGACATTGGGATCAAAATACACCATGACCTAACTTGACCTAGTTGATCACATCAAAATCAACCCCGGGTATTTTCAATCTCTCCCTTTTTATGTGGATCAACCCAAATTAAGTTGGGGTTAACCAATAAGAAAATAACAATCGGATAACAATTTGTGTATTCAAAACAATAAAACAAATGTGGCAATCTAATGTAATAAATAATGTAAGTAAATTCTAACTTAACCTTCTCCTTAACTTAATGTTATTTACTTTCTCTTTGATGATATCAAAAAATGATACATGTAAAAAAAAACCAAGAATAACAAACTCATTGGGGGCGGGGATAGTTTAGAATTTTTTTTAAAAAAAACTTGATGAATTCTGAAATATTTTAAAAAGAGAATTTATACTTGCAAAAACTTTCATAATGTTTTTGAATTTCCAAAATATAACGTACAAATTCAAAAAAATGGAGTTATAAAAAATTTTTTGAAGTATTTAAAAATGTAAAAATACTATTTTGTATAATAATTTATTAAATATTATTTAACCCTATAGAAAATTTTCAAAATTTTTGTTAGAGTGGAAAATAAATGAACTCAATAGTATAAAAATCTTTAGATATAAAAAAAATTCTGAGTTCGAAAATTATGATTTTAATAATAGAAATAATTTTCAAAAAAAATAATTTTAAAATTAGATATTTACCTCAAAAAATTCATATATTTGTTTTTGAAATCATTAAAATATAACATTCAGATCTAGAAAAATCATATTTTTTGAAAATAATTTTCTAATTATTTTTAAAATTAAAAAGTTGATTTTCAAAAATAAATTTATGAAAATTCATCAAATATTTGAAAAAATTTCAAAAAATTACTCTAAGTAGATAAGCTCTTTGTACATGATAAATTTTTTTGAAAATGAATTATATTCAAATATTACTAATCAATTTAGATTTTTTTTAATAATCAAGAAATTCAAAGACAATTTATTCAAAAAAAACATTTAATAATTTAAAAGTAATTTGGGAATCCAAAATAGATTTTTACCTACTGGATTAATCAGGAATTTTGAAGAAATATAATTCTTGGGCACTTTTCTAATTTGGCTCTTGTGATTCATAATATACCAATTAAGACCTTCATTATAAAAATTCTTTTCAGGAGAGGAATTTAAACTAACACATGCATAGTCATTTTCTAATTTTGCTAGTTGTGCCCTTAATTTTTCATTTTCACTTTTTACATGATCATACAGATTTAAAGGACATGAATTTGCTAATTTCTTCTTCAAATCATTGTTCTTTGTCCTTAACTTACATAAAGATTTAAGCAGAGATCTAATACCATAGTGCAGTTTATCTGGAGGAAGCTTGCATACCTCATTTACCATATCATCGTGTCTGAAACTGGATGCTCACCCTTTATCGCTGCTCTCTTCTCTTGAATCTCCTCCTTCATCGATGCTCATGTCAAAGGTGGTTTCTTCATCGTCCTCTTATGACTTTCCATAAGTGCAAGTCCGACGTAGGCCTCGATTTCGAATTCATCAGAAAAAGAGTCGTCCCATGTCGCTTTTAGATTTTTGTACTTGGGTTTGTTTTCTTTCTTTTTGTTCTTCGACTTCGGGCATTAATCCTTGATGTGACCATCTTGGTCACAGTGGTAGCATCTTACTTATCTCTTTCTTGAAGAACGTTTCTTACACTGCATCTTAGAAAACATGTTAGATCTAAATATCTTATTTAACTTTCTTACCACGAATGTTGTTTCTTCATCGTCAGTCGAAGACATCAAATCTGGTTCAGTCCTCCTCACATTTAGGGTAATATTGTCCGTCATATTTTTATTTCCTGCACACCAAGATTCATGTAACTCAAAAGTGGAAAACAATTCTTCAAGGGTACTTACATTCAGGTCCTTTGAGATATAGTAGGCATCCACTATTGAAGTTCACTCTTGGGTCCTTGAGAAGACATTGAGGGCGTATCAGATTGAGTCACAATTTGTTACTGATTCATCGAGGTTGGTGAGTCTGAAGATCAATTCCTTGATCTTTGCATGAAGCTCGGCCACAATTTTCCCTTCCTTCATCCGAAGATTTGTTAGCTAGTTCCGGAGGAGATCTCTTCTTGCTAAATTGGCTTCTGACATACCTTCATGAAGTTCTAAAAACTTCTCTCATAGCTCTTTTTCAAAGCGGTAATTGTCGATGCAGTTGACTTCTTAAGGTGGTAGAATCATCAGTAAGTGGAATTCGACCTTTTCATTGGCTACTGATTCGGCTTGATTCTTCTTGTTCCATTAGATGATCCTCCTTTTCATCTCCGTTTGCATCTTTGGCAACTTCAAAATCATATTTGTTAATTAGTAAAATTCAAAATCAGTACGAAAGAATACCTCCGTTTTCTTCTTCCAAATAGCGAAGTCTCCTTCAAATTTTGATGGGTGAATACTAGTTCCGGCCATATCTCTTGCTTTATCCGGCAGTCAGTCCTTCAAAAGCTAATCCACTCTGATACCACTTGTAGGACCGTTGGCTGGCGGGCAAAAGGGAGGTGAATTATCCTGCAAAGAATACCTTGATCTTTTGCAAATTCTTACAATGATAGAAGTTAGTTTCAACAGTTAATTAAAACACATAAACAATGAACAACAACTAAAAGGGTGAGGCTATGATTTACTTAGTTGCAACTAGGACGATTGCTAATCCAAGGTAAACTCACTAGAAAGAATCTCCTTTTGTTGCAGGCGGAGAAGCCTCTTACACTCTTTGAGAAGCATAGAAAAAGACTAGGAATATTAAGTATAGTTGTTATATTTCAATCCTAGCTTTTGGAGACTATTTATAGTCCAAACTCAATATTACCGTTGTGCTGACATGGACCTGTGGTGCCTCAAATGGATAAAGTTTTATCCACGGGTGCCAATGGTAACTTATTGATAAGTTATATTCTGAGGTGCCTCAGTTCTAATACGAGGCACCTCGAGTTCAAACTAAGGCACCTCAGTTTAGTTTTTGCACAAAGTTGAAACTTTCAGCTGAGGTACCTCCCAAGGCAACTGAAGCGTCTCAATTGACCAAATAGTCAATGACAACATTCATGTTGACTTTTCCATCCTGAGTTAAGCTCACCCGAACCCGACTCTTGCTTTTGCCTCGAACGGACTTCCTCCCAGCTTCTCGTCCCTAGGACATTGCGCGTGTCCTTGTCACTCCACCGGTGTTCTCTTCCACAGGCCTCCGCGCCCCTCGGATGCACCGAGCTCGTCGGCTCTCTTCCCGTGCCATCATTCTCAATCGTTGCATCTTACGCTCGACTACCTGCACTCCTAAACTCCTGCACACTTAGACACAAGGATCAAAACACACCAGGACCTAACTTGACTTAGTTGATCACATCAAAACCAACCTGGGTTACTTATAGTCATAACACCTACGAGCAGCCAGTTGGCATCCTTAGACTTCCTCAACCTTGTCTCCCATGAGAAACTTGATCTTCAGGTGGTAGATAGACACCACTGCTTGAAATAAACTCAACATCAGTCGACCGAGGGTCACATTGCAAGAAGAAGTTGTGTCTACCACGAGAAACAAAGTTCTTTTCGTCTTCACCAATGTCTCATCTCCGACCGACAGTGAGAGGTACATGTTCCCCAATGGTTGTACTCAATGCCCCATGAAATCAAACAATGGGGTCATGATGGGTTAGAGCTCATCCTCCTCTATCTATATCTGGTCTAAGACAGCCTTGAAAATAATGTTGACGGAGCTACCTATCAACAAAGACTCGTTTAAAAGCATAGTTGGCTACCATAGCTTCGATTACCAGAGCATCTTCGTGTGGAACTTCTACTCCTTCCAAATCCTCTCACACAAAGGAGATGACTGGACCAGTCTGCTTAGCCTGACTAGTCCCCACTGAGTAGCTCTCCAAATGGCGTACATGGGACTTTCCGAACTCAGTCAAAGTCTCCGTTGGTTGACCCTCTTGAAATCATACCTATAGTTCCTCTCGGCATACCCCGAGCGGGGGCTTTTTCCTTGGCCGAATCCTGAGCAAGCGATGGTGAACTTCTAGGGGAAGATGATCTCCGCTTAGGTGATCTCCTCCATGAAAGAGAGTGAGTCCTTCCTTGTCGATGACCCCTTTCCTCTAACCGACTAGCTCGAGGGGAGCAGTTACGAGCCTTCGGGGAGGACTTTGCTTGACGAGGCCTACTAGCGCCCGCCTTTTGAGCTCAACGGAGAGAATATCATTCCTTCATGGAATGCATGTAGGAATGATGATATGAGCAATACTTCTTGCCATTAGGCGCGCCTAGCTCAGGAGGGGACTTCGTTTCAACGGTTTGAACTGCCTTCTCTCCTTGACAATCCCAATGTTGATCCCGATTGGATCATCTATCTTTCGCCCGAGCTGGAGCAAGAGGAGATTTCCTTTCAAGTATGACAACGTCATGCACCAAGGTCCCTCAAGATTCTTTCCTCCTGACATTTAAACCTCCACCACGTTAATGTATTTAACCGACTGGCCCAGCAAGTTGTCGAAGTTAGTTGGCGGCTTCTTTACTAACGACTAGAAAAACTCGCCCTCTGCTAAAACCTACGTGAATGCACTCACCGGGATCTCAGAGGTGGTCGTCGGTACATCTTGTTGGGACCTTGTCGTTTAGCTAGAGGGGGTGAATAGCTACTTTTTTATTTTCTTCCTACACGTGTTAGCAAGCGCAAGAGGAAAACATAAACAAAAACCTAAACACAAACGCTAACACAAATCGTTTACGTGGTTCGGAGATAAGGCTCCTACTCCACGGCTATCCGTAAGGTGGACAATCCCGATCAGTCGGTGGATAAGTCCCCGGAAGACCTCCGGCTAGCTCTTGTCGCTCCTTGTGGGTGGAGAAACCTCACCACCTCAACAATACCTGAGCACTAGAAGACTACTAATAAACTCTAACCAAGCTTATTTCGTCAACCCTTTCCCAGCCAAACCAAACTCTCTTAAATAGAGCTCATAGTTGAAAAGAGCCATTACCAGTCGATTGGTCCAAGCACCAGTCGACTGATCCAACTTGGATTCGAACGTTATAGCCCAATGTTTGAATTCTTGCCGCCATCATTCGACTGATCTTTCTGTACATTTCATCAATCGACTGATCTTTCTGTGCATTTCATCAGTCAACTGATCCAAGTATCAGTCGACTGGTCCATTCCTAAACCTAGGGTTTTCCTTCCCGAGTATAATTCTCTCAACACTCGGACCCTCACGACTCAACTGACCCTTCATCCAGCAGCCTCGACCTGTTGCCTTCAAGCCTTCTTCGACTTTGGCTCTCGTCCCTCGGATGCATATAAGCCCACAACTCATCTCCCCAAGCCATCCTTCGCGTATGCCTCAAAGTGCGCTTCCGTCGGCTCATCGTTCCTGCTTTGTCCATGGTCCCTCGGATGCATACAAGCACTGGCTTGTCTCCTCACACCATCCTTCACTAGACCTGAAGCCGTCCAGCTGAGTCCATGTGTATCCTGCAAAACCTGCACACTCAAATACACATATCAAACACAAGGGTGACCCTAACTTAAACCCTTTGCCCAAACATCAAAACACATGGTCACTCCGGACCATAGATTGCTCTAACAATCTCCCCCTTTTTGATGTTTGGCAATACGTTTAAGTTAGGGAAAACAAATAGCAAATACAATGCTAATAACCATTTGGGCTTACGTTGCCAATGCTTCACCTTGGACTTATACTGCCAATGCATATGCAATGCAAACATGCATGGATCATATCACAAGGCATCCCCATACCTAACCTCCCCAAGAGTTAGGATTTTTACGAACCGGGCTTTTTAAAACCTCTCCAAGGCTCCCCCTACATTGGTCTTACAAAGGCTTTTTAAGAACCTCCCCAAGGTTCCCCTTTTGCCAACAAATGAGCAATAATGCTCCCCCTATACCAAAGCTCCCCCTTGACCTAGGATTTCTTACGAAGACGTGTTTGGTTTCTCACTTAAACCTAACACTTCTCCACCTTTGCCACACATCAAAAAGGACTCCAACAATTTCCCTCTTATTAGATCCTTTAATCTCTAATGATTATAATCAAAGTGTATTAACCCTCCATAAGATCATACACTTGTTTTACATCATTATGACACTTTTCGATTGTTGAAAAATAATTTCAGCCTATATCAGTCGACTGCCCTCTGAACCAGTCGACTTGTACCCTAAAAACTCTATTTTCAACATTTCTGGCCTAATTTCAGAAATGCACCAAAAATTCCACAAATCTCCAAAAATTCTTAAATTTTGTATAGAGGTTTGTGGTACTCATATCTACTTGGGAAAAATATATTTAAAAATGTATCTATCACCCATCCCAAGATTAACAAAAAAACCCAAAACTATCTAAATGGTTTAATTGAACCTTGATCTAAAGTTCTAGTTTTGACCTCCTCTCGATGTCTCTGCCCATACCAAACCACAATGTATCCCTAGCATTAGTTTATATGGCATCTACACATCCAAAAACTAACTTCCATGCTATATGCCCCCCAATGTCATATTTTATGCATGATACTCAAACTCAATGTGTCAATCCCCTAGGATTGAGACTTCAAATCCGTCTCCAACTCCTTTACCACACTCCATGACCCATCTAGACTTCCGAAAGAAATCCTCCTGGAATCCATAGACCATGTGTCCCAACTTGGCTCCTAGAGCTCCCCCTTGAGCTCTTAGCCTTAGCCACCTCCCTAGATGACTCAACAAACACTAGGCCACACTGGTGTACCTCCGGTGACTCTTGACCTACAATCTTAACTTCCTTAACTTTGTACACCTTGTCCTTGGTTAAGGTCTTTTTACCCTTAAATGACACTCCCTTGCCATTCTTGGACTTCTCTTCCTTGCCATAGTTATATGCTACCATAACATATTTCTTTTCATTGGCATCGGAGAACTTAAATCAGTATCCTATGTTGGTGCAAGATTCATTAGTAATGTCCTCCTCTAGTGTTTCAATATTTAACAATATGCTTAAGTTAGTGATACATTGAACAAGGTAATGGTGAGTCAAGAAATCAGTACCAAAGTGAAGAAAAGTCCTAGTTAACCTAGGCAATAAGTTCTGATTCGAAGAATTGGGCACTAAGTCCTAATCATGGATTGGGCACTAAGTCCTGACTGCGGGATGGGCACCTAAGACCTGACCGAGGGTTGGGCATGAAGTCCTGATTTGAGGAATTGGGCAATAAGTCCTGGCCGAGGGTTGGGCACCTAAGTCTTGATATAGGGTTGGGCAATAAGTCCTGGTCGCGGACTGGGCACGAAGTCTTAATTCGTGGAATTGGGCAATAAGTCCTGGTCGAAGGTTGGGCACCGAAGTCCTGGTGAGTGAAGCTGGGCACTAAGTCCTGGTGAGTGAAGCTGGGCAAAAGTCCAACCGGAGGAGCCGGTTGGCAAAACTACTCTTGAGAGGAGTAGGCGAAAGGCGCATTCCCCGGGAAGGGAACATAGGCGTCGGTTCGACCAAGGATTTCGCGGGGAATCCAAAGCCAGAACCAATTCGTTAAGGCTATGAATATATATGTTCTTGTCTTGTGTTTGTGTATCTTGCAGGTACCTAGAATTGAAGGCAATGCAGGCGAACAAACACACAAAAACGGCCTGGAAAGCTGCTCCTGGGCGCCTGAATGCATACAAGCGCCCCCAAGCATTCAGGCGCCCTGGAAGCCAGGCGCCTGAATGAATCAGGTGCCCAATAAGCTCCTGGGTGCCCAAGACTAGGCCCTTAAGCAGCATTGTGAAGTTCGCGATTTGGATGGATTTTTGACTGCTACTGAGGCGCCCCATAGCAACACAGGCGCCCTAGCTAAAGCTATAAAAGGGGCTTCCACCCCTCAACTCAGAACATCAATAAAAAAATCATTCTAAGCTGTTCGAGTGATGACAAAGCGCTAGAGATGAAGCTCTATGACCAAGGAGGCTCCAGGAGGAAGTGCACGGCACTTCGGAGTTCCAGATCGACCGGGCATTCGACTTTTTGTATGGTTTGCGTTTACTTTATGCATTTAAGTTTCTCTATCTTTTGATTGTAAAACATGCACTGTAAGCCGGGTTTCTCCGCCTTTGGAATGTCCGAAAAGGAGACCATTAGTGGATGGGCGCTTCCCGTACTTAGGCCTTGGACGTACTGACCCTACGGGGTTGGGAATCAAGTAAAACCTACGTGCACTCTGAGTTGTTTGTTTTGCTCTTTCTATTTTTCCACTGCTACTAACTCTCTGTCTAGAACAAACAAACGAACCTCGACGTTTACGACAAGTTCCCAACAAAATTTTAACAAGTCGATATTCACCCCCCCCCTCTATCGACGACACCGGTCCCCACAAGTGGTATCATAGCCTGGTAGCTCTTCACCGGACAAATAGCCGACGGAGCAAAGACGCCAGGAGTTGAGGGGGCGCCAGTGGTGAATCAGGTATATTTTTAATTATGGTAAATTTTAAATTTCATATTATATGTTTTAAGTGCAGGGAAAGAGGGCACAAAAATCAGTGTCCTACTCATAAGACTCTATCGTCACCATGAGCGACTAAGGAGGTACCAGCGCCAGGAGTCCGGAGGGACAAGTGCCACATCAAGTGCTTCAAATGTCAAAAGCATGGACACTACATGAATCAATGCCCGACTAATTAACGTACGAAAAGTTTATGTTTGTAAAAATTTTCAAATTCTTGCACAGCCATATAGTAATGTTGATAATTTATATAAGTTAAATAATTATTCTAAAAAATTAGACTTTTTGCATAGTCAATTAATATATTGAATGATGAATTACCAAATATAGACAGTAGTAAAATATCAAAAATTAATTCTTTAATCTTCGATATCAATGCAATAATTGATAGAATTAATTCTAATATTTTATTAGATAATGCTGATAAGGATAATAATACTTCAATTTCTAATATTTTTGAAAATGTTAATATTGACAATATTAATAATGATAATTTTAAGGATAATGATGAAATTATTTCTGATATTTTATCTAAAGATAATCCTAATAATCTAGAAACTTCTGTAGATGAAAATGAAGATTTAATTAATATTGGTTTATTGGATAATACTAATAACAACTTTGAAATTAATTACGAAACATTAATTAACAACCCTGAAAATTATTCTACCTACTATGAAGATGTAGAAGAATATAGCCTTGATGCTGAGGATGAGGAGGAAGAAGAATTTTTTAGAATCAAGGCTACACTTAATAAAGTCTACAATAATTCAAACAAAGCAGAAGTATTAGAAAAACTTGAAAATGTAAATGAAAAAGAAATAGTAGATAAGTCAGATATTTTTGAATTAATAAAAATGATGCAGTTAGACCCACAACATTAACTAACCCAGAAATTAATTTAAACCTTAATTATCATAACTCAATTTAATCTTTAATTAATTTAATCGTAAGTAAAACTTAATTATCTTAACTCAATTATTTAATCTTTAATTAATTTAATTCTAATTAAACCTTAATGATCTTAACTCAATTTAATCTTTAATTAAGTTAATCCTAATTAAACCTTAATCATTTTAATTCAATTTAATCTTTAATTAATTAATCCTTAATTATTTTAACTCTAATTAATCCTTAATTATTTAAATTAATTCTTAATCTTGATAACTCAATTTAATTCTTAATTATTTTAACTCAATTTAATCCTTAGCAATTTAATTTTAATTAATTCTTAATTCAAATTAAATCTTAATAACTTAAATTTAAATTAAATCTTAACAACTTAAATTAATGATTAAACCTTAATTAAATCTTAAATAACCTCAATGTTTAATGATTTCAACTTTAATTAATTAATTCTTAATAATTACGTCTAATTAATTCTACAAATTAAATCTTTACTCAATATTTAATCCACAAACTAAAATTCAAATTAATTACCTTTAAGCATGAAACCAAATAAAATTTTACCCAACCGAAACCTCCAATTTAATAATATTAAATATGTCAAAGTGAGTTGGCATATTCGCGGGTTCACACGACATGTATCAAATCGGGAATTTGATACATTATTAGAAATTTAAGTAAAATGTTTTGACTTGTTTTACTCATGCATAACTGCCATGTACATGCATTTATTTTTTTTTAATATATGGCATGCCATTCATGTTTAATTTTCGCATGATTTAGAACGATTAGATAGGAAAAAGACTGACTGACACTTGCCTAACCTAGTACCAGGGTGGGGCGAGATGATAGTACATTAGGGAAGCTTGGCTTAGCTAAGTGGAACTAGCCGAAGCTACCTGTCCACATCCTAGACTAATTAGACTAGAGTTTTTCAAAAAGTAAAATAAAGGTATTATTTTCTTTAAAAGGCTTTGTCTAAGGAAAGGGTTGATGATCCAATAAGGCTACGACTAAAGAAGGCCTCTGTGCCTCGCCAAGACCTGGAAGTCGATTACTGAAATATACTTTTAGATTACCAATTGATTAAACTCGAATCTAACCCAAGGTTAACCAGTCTA
>JAGFNQ010003805.1:289767-323259 GCA_024364735.1 Boesenbergia rotunda | reverse complement strand
AAGACTCAGAGGAAGATCACTTATAGTCAACTAGCTTCCTAGGACTGTGTCAAATTTAGGGGAGGTCAAATTAAAAGAACTATTTCCTGACAATTGTTTTTCAAAATCATTACATAATTCTTTTGGTTTAAATCAAACCCTAAGATTCAGAGGAAGATCACTTGTAGTCAACAAGCTTCCTAGGACTGTGTCAAGTTTATGGAAAGGTCAAGTTAAAAGAACTATGAAATATTTTGTGTTCATACAGTATATTTTTAAAATCATTTTGAAAACATAAGTATTTTCTTTTCAAAAATCATATTGTTTTTGGTCTTAAAAAATTACTTTATGAAGATATTATACTATCATTTAAAAAAAGTTTATCTTTTTGACTTATGGAATGACTTTTGAAAATAATTTTACTTGAGTTTGGAGAATTTCCAGGACACTTAGAAAAATTTCCATGCAGTTAACAAGGGTTCTTAGGATTGTGTCAAACTGGCAAAGAATCCAAGTCAAGAACTTATTTTCAAAATCCTTTTTGACTTTTGAATTGATTTGAAATAATGTTTACTTGAGTTTGGAGAATTTCCAGGACACTTAAGGAAATCTCCTTGTAGTTAATAAGGTTTCCTAGGATTGTGTCAGACTGGAAAAGACACCTAGTCAAGTAAAATATTGAATTTTCACAACAAAATTTTATTAAAAAAAAGATTTTTTTTGCAAAAATATTTTAAGTGAAAAATGTTTTTCAAAGTACTAATATTTGTTAAGTACACAATAATTTTTCAAAGTACAAATTTTTTTCTCACAATATCTCTCAAAAGTACTAAGTGTAAAATATTCTTTCAAAGTACGAATACTTTTTAAATGTACAATATTTTTCTAAGTGAAAATCTTTTCTAAGTGCAACTCTTTTCTAAGTTCAAAAACTATATTTTTCCACGTTGAAAATATTTTTCAGGTGCAATTGAAATACTTAGTTTTTTTACGTTCTTTCAAACAAAGGGGAAGAATTTCGAAATGTTTTTAAAAAATTATATACTTTTGAAGAATTATCCCAAGTACTTTCTAAAGGAGAAGAAAATTTTCAAGAAATTTTCGTTGTTGGTGTAATTTTTTTTTTGTCATTTTTTTTATGTATGACAAAGGGCGAGAGAGAGACTTAAGTTAGAAATATTTTTTTAGTTTTCTCCCAAGGATCAAAACTTAGATCAAATTTTTTTCCATTTTATCCCAAGGATCAAAACTTAACCCTTAAATCCAATCTAACTTAAGATATTGTCAAACATCAAAAAGGGGGAGATTATTGGTACAAGATGCATCAGTAATGTCCTCCTCTAGTGTTTCAATGTTTAACAATATGCTTAAGTTAGTGATACATTGAACAAGGTAAGGGTTGTAGGACCGATGCACGTGAGAGGGGGGGTGAATCACGTGACTTTTAAAATCTTCGTTATAAAATCAGAGTCGATAGAAAATTGTACGATGCTTTTTATAACGTGCGCAGCGGAAAAATTAAAATGAAATGCGAAAGCGAAAAATAATAAAAAAAATTACACGAGGAGTTTTACTTCGTTCGGAGCCTTCGCCGACTCCTACTCGAAGGCCCAGGTTCCTTGAACCTTTCCTGTGGGCAATCCACTAAAAACCTCTACCGATAAACTACCGATAGAGTGATTCGAATACAAGATTGGGCGGAAGTGTAACAGCCCTACACCCTTGTTTAGTCTTGCTTAGTTCTTGCTTAGTCTTGCTTTGCTTTGCTTAGTCTTGCTTAGTTCTTTCCTAATACCCTTGTTTCCCAATTGAACCACTCAGCTTAAACAATTGAGCTGAAAGTTTACTTATTTCATAATTTGGTGTTAGTTTTTGGCACAAAGAGTTTAGCTTGCGTGCCAACTGCTTTGGACCTATTTGCATCGAAATTTAACTTGTTTTTGTGGCATATGATTGTGTTTGAAATCAATAAGTTTGCATTCACTCATTTCTGAATTTTGTTGGCAGTGGTTGGCTTCCAAAAGCATTGTAGCTAGTTGAGTTGAATTGTTTGTTGGATTCCTTAGTTTCGCATGCTACTAATTGTTGCAAGTTTGTTCATTTTCAAAAACTGCCAGCCCTGTTCTTAATCATTTGCTCAGCCCTTGATTGCATTTCATATTACCTTTGTTTCTTTTTCCAAATCCTGTTCAGCTACCCTGGTAGAGCAAGTTCTCATTGAGTTTAGTTTATAAAATTGCATTTTCCTTGTTTAGTTTATTAGTTTAAGGTTGTTTTTACTTTTTCATTGCAATTTCATTTTCGATTACAACCCAAAAACCCAATCACTTATTTGAAACCCAAAAACACAAACGACACATAAATACATGTTAGAATCAAACACGACAACTAGCTCCGAGAAAAAATACGACCTGTGGCCCCTTTGCTACATTTTCAGATTTTGATTGCAAAAAGGGTTTCCAGCATCTTTTTATTCACATTCTAAATTTGGAGGACCCACATTCGTGACAGTCTATTTTGGGTCTGTCACATACCTAAACCCCTATATCCAATAGTGAATCTATCCAGGATTTTCTCTAATTTATCAAGCTTTGCCCTTAAAGCTTGATTTTCCCTCTCCAGGTTGTCAAACCTAGAATCAATATGTCCACCTTGGATATTCCTAGACCTACCCACCTTCCTAGGTATATGTCTCCCCTTCTTAGGATTAATGCCTTGGTCCTTAAGTCTAAAGGTTCTTGTTTTATCATGATGCATGAACTCCCTAGGGTTTTGATATTCAACATTAACCATATTTTTATCATGATATCTAAATCCATGATTATTCTTAATGAGCATATAAGAATTTGAAATTGGATTTAATTTTAAATAAGGGTTTACCTTTCCTTTTACCTTTGAAGCTCCCCCTTAACTTGAGCTCATCTTCTTTTCCAATTTCTTCAAATGCGCCAATTTCTTGATTTCTCCTTTCTTTGGGCACTTGGTGTGGTAGTGTCCACGCTCACCACACGTGAAGCAAATTATATGCTTCTTCTCCTTCTTTTCCCTACAACCCATGTTAGTTTTCGAAGAAATTGACTTGAGTTTAGGATTTACCTCTTTTTTACCCAATGGACACTTGTCCTTGTAGTGCCCTTTTGATTGCACCCAAAGCAAATTATGTGTTCCTTTGCCTTTGCTTTGGTGGAGGTGGAGACTTCTTCTTGCTCCGGTCTTGAGGATGGTCTTTCCTCCCCCTCAATCTTTGACTTGGAGACTTCTCCTATTTCTTCCTCACTTGAGGATGTGGGTGATTCCACTTTCTCCTCCTCTTTGGATGTTGAACTTGATTCAACCTCCGATTGGTCCTTCTCCTTCTCTTGGACCAATGACCCCTTTTCCTTGGGCTCCTCTTCTCCTTGTCTTTGTGTCGAATTTTCATGTAAAACTATCACCTTTCTACATAGCTCATACGCATTCTTATATTCTCCTACATTTGACACAATATATGGAGGTAATAAATTTAATACAATTCTAGTTACCTCCTTATCCGCCTCCGCTTCCTCCGTTTGATCCTTGGTCCAATACCTAGGTCGAAGGCATTTTCCCTTCTTGTCCATTGGAGCTTCAAATGGAACCTCCAATGCGGTCCAATGGTCCCAATCTATTTAGAACCATGTCTCCAACCGCATCCTCCAATAATCGAAGTCATCTCGATCGTATGGACGTGGGATCTGAATATCCCATCCAAGCGGACCTTCCGAGTCCATCTTCCTCTAGTTTTTTGCTCTCCCAGCGGTTAGTCCGTAGACGAGCGACCCCGGCTCCGATACCACTTGTTGGGACCTTGTCGTTTAGCTAGAGGGAGGGTGAATAGCTACTTTTCGATTTTCTTCCTAAATGTGTTAGCAAGCGCAAGCGGAAAAAAATAAACACAAACCTAAACACAAACGCTAATACAAATTGTTTACGTGGTTCAGAGATAAGGCTCCTACTCCACGGCTGCCCGTAAGGTAGACGATCCCGATCTGTCGGTGGATGAGTCCCCGGAAGACCTCCGGCTAGCTCTTGTCACTCCTTGTGGATGGAGAAATCTCGCCACAAACCATCGACAATACCTGAGCACTAGAAGATTACTAATAAACTCTAACCAAGCTTATTTCGTCAACCCTTTCCCAGCCAAACTGAGCTCCCTTAAATAGAGCTTATAGCTGAAAAGAGTTGTTACCAGTCGACTGGTCCAAGTACCAGTAGACTGGTCCAACTTGGATTCTAACGTTACAACCCAACGTTTGAATTCCTACCACCATCAGTCGACTGATCCTAGGATCAGTCGACTGATCTTTCTGTACATTTCATCAGTCGATTGATCCAAGTATCAGTCGACTGGTCCATCCCTAAACCTAGGGTTTACCTTCCCGAGTACAATTCTCTCAACACTCGGACCCTCACAACTCAACTGACCCATCATCCAGCAGCCTCGACCTGTTGCCTTCAAGCCTTCTTCGACTTTGGCTCTCGTCCCTCGGATGCATACAAGCCCACGGCTCATCTCCCCATGTCATCCTTCGCGTATGCCTCGAAGTGTGCTTCCCTCGGCTCATCGTTCCTGCTTTGTCCACGGTCCCTCGGATGCATACAAGCCCTGGCTTGTCTCCTCGCACCATCCTTCACCGGACCCGAAGCCGTCCAACTGAATCCATGTGTATCCTGCAAAACCTGCACACTCAAATATGCATATCAAACACAAGGGTGAACCTAACTTAAACTCTTTACCCAAACATCAAAACACATGGTCACTCCGGACCATAGGTTGTTCCAACACATCTTGGGCCACCTGGTTAATGCGTTGAATGTAGTCTTTCAACGTCTTCTTGTTCTTCTGCTTTAAAGCGAATAGATTGAGAGTAGTCTTGTAATACTGCTGACTACTCGCAAAATGATGTAGGAAAACTATTCGAAACTCCCTAAAAGAACTAACAGAAGCGTTGGTAGCCTTTTGAACTAACGCTGCGTAGCTCTCGAGAGGGTGTTTAGAAACACCCTACATCTGACCCCGTCCGTGTATTGTTGCAGTAGAGCAGCATTTTCAAACTTGCATAGGTGGTCTTGGGGATCTGAGGTGCTATTATACTCCCCCATCGAAGGAGGTCAAAAATGTCGAGGCATAGGGTCTTCAACAATCGCCTGAGTAAAGGGTGTCGACTCATAGACGGGAAGAGGTGGAATATGGGTGCTCCATGCCTTCCCTAGGGCGGGTGGAGGTGTGCTCGAAGCTGAAGAACACACCTTCTACGACGCGTCCACAGCATCTCGTTGACGTCCTTGGGTTGCCTCCGGGCGTGCCTTCGGTGGTGATGGTGAGGCTCGCTACCTTTCCACCGAAACAGAGGCTTCTTGCTGAATTTGATGTTGTTTCAGCATCCCGTGTACCGCCGATTCTATGAGCTGATCTAGTTCCTCTCATGTAAGAACCACAATCGTCAGGTTGCTGGTGTTTACCATCGGATTAGCAGCTTTTGGTTAAAATATCTTCCCACAGACGGTGCTAAAATGATCCGGAAGCTAACAAGTGGGATGGTGACCCTGCAAGGAAGATTGCATAAGAAGAAAGCTAGCCAAAGAATGATAGAAGGGCGTTGGAAGAAGCTCCTACGATCCCACTTCGACGCTAAAGTCAGAAGTTGATTAGAAAAAGGGGAAGTAAATTGTTTAAGATTAGAGAATTCCGACCTTTTTCCTAAGCATCATTGATTACCTTTTATCTTGCGTCCATGTCTATGTAGCGACCCGCCTTCTCCTGCCTTAGACGGATCGTTACTTTTGTCTACTTCTCGACTCTAATGCACGACTAAAAATGCGAAAATCTTTTTTTTTTCTTTTTAATCTATCTAAGAATGATATTCTAACTCAAATAGTCATGCATAATACCATGTCACACTTTCTTTCTCAAAAACTCGTAAGAAAATACTTATTGAAACTTGCCTCGCCCAACTCAGCTTACGGGTATCAGTCGACTGATACTGTACCAGTCGACTGATAAGTCTGAAACCTGTTTTTCAGATTCGAAGCCTTGTTTCAAAACTCCACCAAACCTATACTTTCGAGCCATATAAAATCATGACACTATTTCTATACTCTATACCAGTTTTCTAAACAATTTAGCCAATCAAAACGAATCCATAAACTTGAAATTAGGACTTTTGCAGAATTTAGCAAGTTATGAAAAATCTACATAGACTTTAAGCTAGAGTTTGTACCAAACTTAACTTCTAACCATTGAAACTCATCACACAAAATTCTGAAACATCCCTAAGGCATTATCAAATGAGAAAGCAACTTTTCTAAACATACTTAAGCAATAAAAACTTGATCAAAAGGGAAATTAATACTATCTTGGCACATGCATCTATTTCTCTAACAAAGTATCAATATTTCCAACTACTCACACTTCTATTCATCCAATGCAATCATAAGGATATGTATGCTAAATGAAATGACATGGAATCTTTACTCTAAGAAATTGAGCATGTAAAACTATCCAAAACTTAATTGTTCGCTAAACTCCATAAAGCAAGAACTTGAAATTTGAATAAACTATAACATTGTAATTCAAATAACTAAATTGTCTCGTCTCAAAGATCTCTCCAAAATCAGCCACCACACACATTTTACTCAGCACCGCCTCGTCGCCTTCCTTCAGAATTGCTTGCCTTTACCTTTATCTGCAGTAAGAGGAAATGCAACTAGTAAGCAAAAAGCTTAGTAAGTACTATCTAGCTCACAAAATCTCGAAATGTGCAAACATGCTTCTTGATCAATATGAAATTCATATGAGATACTTATATGCTTGAAAGAAAACTAAGAACATGTATAACTCAAAACATGCATACTCAAGCATTAATAAATCTCAATTTACTTTTCTTGGCTCAACTTGAAACTTTAGCTATTCTTTAACTTTTTGAAAACTCTTTAAACTTTAGAAACTTTGCTAAAGCATATACTTGAAAATACTAATCACTTGGATCCACTGAAGACGTAAGTACCATCTCATGCGCGTTCCCTAAAAGGTTGGGGTAGCGAGCCACCAATCCTAATAGAGCAGACCTTGGTCTACCAGGGCCAAGACCTTGGAATTGGACACCTGGATTTCTTTAACGACGCCCTTGGACGCCGGGTACTGGCCTTAGAAAATAAAATAGCTTTTCTTTCTTTTCTTTCTTATCTGTAAATGCCTTGGCATTTTCTCGAGCACCTTGCGTGCTAAAATCCCTAAGTCTTGACTTTTGGGGATTTCTTAAGGCCTTGGCCTTTTCTTTTCTTATCTGTAAATGCCTTGGCATTTTCTCGAGCACCTTGCGTGCTAAAATCCCTAAGTCTTGACTTTTGGGGATTTCTTAAGGCCTTGGCCTTTTCTTTTCTTATCTTTATCTTCTCTTTTCTTTTCTCATAGCTTTTCTTGGACCCTGAACTCATATAGGGTATGTGATTAAACTTATACATAAGCATACAACAACTAATGAATTAAGATCACATGCAAGAACTTAAACAAAAAAAAGGAAATATCTCTTTTAAAAACTTTTAAGGGAAATTCTTGCGGAAAAACCGCTTCTTACTGCAGGTGAGCAGTACTTACATTGATATCTTGGACTTACAACCAAGATTGACGTCTAGGGCTCGGGAGAAACTTGAGATCTCGGAGAATTCTTCGCGCCTACGCGTTCCTCTCGTCGCGGGGATCCCGAATATAGGAATATCTCTTGGAGGAGAACCTTGGTCGGCCCCCTTGGCCTTGGTGTTGGTTGGCGTCGCCCAAGAGAGGAGAGGGAGAGAAGTCGGCGCAAGGTGCTGGGCGAGGGAGAGAAAGGGTTTAGGTTGAGAGAAAATAAAATTTCTCTCTTTAATTATCTATTTATACTTATGGGGCGAATTTACCTAATTATACCTTATCTATTGTTTCGCCCAGCTTATTTCAACAAAACCAATCAGCCCAGCTGGTCGCGCGCGTGCTTGTTCTTCTGGTGGTCGCGGGTTCGAATCCCCTGCTTGCTCTTTAACGTTTTTCTTTTTTTAAATATACTAAACGGACTCGGAAAATTCCATAAAAATATTCTAAAAATCCCTAAAAATATCTAGAATATTTCTAAACCATTTTTAAATAATTCTAAGGACTTTAAGAACTAAAACTGGGAATTTTGGGGCATTACAGTCTATTCCCCTCCTTTTGGCGTTAATGATATTCAATGTAGCCATTATATTATTGTCCCCATAACGGCCAATAATCATCATAGTCAATCATTAAAGCACATGACTATTTCCTCTTTTGGTCATTTAATATGTTGTCTGTGCCTCTAAAAGTATTAAAATTCTCTCTTTAATGGATAGTCATCACATGATGCCTCCAAGTACTCCTAAGGAAGCTTGACCCGATTGAGTAGGGTTGGCCATTCCCGACCGGGAGTAAACGTCCCGATCGGGTCAGTTTCACCAAAGGCACTCCAATCTTCTTTAGTCTAGCAGTACTCTATTACGTTCAGCAAAGCGAAGCGGAAGCCTGACCGAGCAATTCTCAACCAAGTGATTCTCGACCGAGAGCCACTCGTGATCATTTGGATGAGTCAATGCACTTATGCCACATGATAATCTGTGATTGACCTCCCAATCAGTAAAGGTTATAAAAAGACATGTCAAAAGAATATAAAAGAGAAGTATCAACGAGCTACTAAAAAGTATTTACTTTATACCAGTTCAGCAAGTATGCTCGTACATTGGTAATTGTTAAGTTGTGCTTTCTGAGTCGCCATCAACTTGCGACCTTTGAGATGGAATTTGATTAGGACTGGCTTCCATGAGAACTAAAGGGTCTTTAATAGGTTCACCATCTTTAGCGATTAATGGAGCTATGACAAGTATTCCTCTGCCAACATGAGAATCCAATTCACGACACACATCCTTCCATCTTACATATTGCACACTGTATGACAAATGGATTACCTTCTTAGAAAGGATACTAATAAGTCAAAATGTTCTATTTAAAAGAGATTTATTAGAAAATAAGACTTAATCAATATTTTCTATATGACATAATAATTTCTTATTAATATGTCTTTGGAATTAATATTTAGAATTAGTTAATTTAGAATTGGTCAATTGAATAAGTCCTCATAGACATCTATATATATTGTATTCTTCATTGCACATCAAGAACAAGATTTATTATTGGGTTTATATCTCTTTCTTCTTCTTATATGGTATCAGAGCATTGCCCTATCTCTTCCTCTCTCTTTCTAGAATGGTAGCTGCCGCCATCGAATTATATTACTCTCCTCTTTCTCAATAGCAAGAGCAATTTGGTACGTTGTCAACCGCTTCTAAACCCTCAACCTCTGCTTCGACACGGAATCAGAGGCAAATTTACTGCCTATTTACTTTACTCTACTTTGGATCCATCCCTCTCCACGTGGCTTTCCCATCCACATCGTCCGTGGTGTATGAGTCATCTCCACTGCTTTCTGTCGTTGGCTGGTGATCAACCTCTCGACGGAAACTGCAGCCGACGACGTCATCAACCGGCTCTCCCTCTTATCTCAACCCGTCGCCACTGCTCCCTGCACGTGGCTGTGAAGCTAAGTTATTCTTCTTCTTATATATATATATAATGTCGGAACATTCATCTCCGTCATCCACCACAGAGGCAAATTTTGCGACACAATTTTCTACTCTGCCCCTAAATGCCATATCTTATTTATCCATCAAACTAAACAATGATAATTATATGCTTTGGAAGATGCAGTTTCTTTCACTCCTCCGTGTTCATGATCTACTTGAAGTTGTTGATGGCACTTCTCCTAAACCAGAAGTAGCCGATGCAAACTATGCTATTTGGAGCAAGAAGGATCAACTTATCATGACATGGTTAATCTCGACGATCGATGAATCTATACTTCCTATAATTGTCGGGCTTGCTAGCTCTCGCCAAATATGGGAAGCTCTAGGTCGAACCTTTGCTTCAGACTCTCAAGCACGTGTTCTTCAGCTTCGCATGCAATTGCAATCGGTGCAAAGAGGAGACAAGTCTATCAATGAATATAATCAAGACCATTGCCAATAATTTAGCTACGATTGGCCATCCAATTTCATATTCAGATTTACTTATCCATGTTCTTGGAGGATTGGGACCTCAATATGATAGTTTTATTCCCAGCATAACTACTCGCATGGATCAAGTGTCACTTAATACTCTTCATGGCTTGTTATCTTCACACGAGATACTTCTACAATTTCAATCTCAAAGGGTCTCGGATACTCTCGCTCTTTCGGCACATGCACCGTACAAAATTGATAGTACTACCCATCCTCCACATGATCAGGGAAATCAGGTTGAACGAAATAGAGGTCGAGGTCGAGGTCGAGGCCGAGGACAAGGTCAAGAACGAGGACGTGGACGAGGTCGAGGTCGTTGTCAGATCTGTCTTAAGAATGGTCACTTTGCTCATCAATGTTATAAAAGATTTGATTATAATTTTATGTGACGACCCACCTTTCGTTACTTACATAAGCTTTAAGTTACTACTACTTGGCTTCCCTTAACTTGCTCTAAATTTTTTTTTCTTCCTTCTCTTTTTTTTTCAAAAAAAACAAAACAACTTTCATTTTATTTGCTTTGCCAGGATTTGACCCCTAGACCTCTTAGTTGTAACACTAAAGCACTAACCAGCTACTCTACACAGCTTCTCTTTAATGGTACCAGTCGACTGCTATATAGCAGTCGACTGGTACCAGGCGACTGACCTTTTGGCAGGCGCCTGGTGCATCGAACAGAAGCTACTGTTCGATAGGGCAGGTGACTGGTCCTGTACCAGTCGACTGGCACGCCTGAAAACCTGCATTTCAGACCTGAAACTCATCTCCATCCATCCACCAAACATATACTTTCAAGTCATACAAAGACATGACACCATTTCTATACTCTATACTAGTTTTCTAAACATTTTAGCCAATCAAAACAACTTCATAAACTTGAAATTAGGACTTTTGCGGAAGTAAATAAGCTATCAAAATCTATGTGAACTTTAGACTAGAGTTTGTACCAAATTTTGTATCTATGCAAGATTTAAACAAAGTCATTCATTCTACCACTTCGAAACACCAAAACACATGTTTTACAAGACTTAGCCCAATGATCTCTTCCACGGTTCCGCCGCCACTGAACATCAAAGCAAGTCCCTTCGCCTCCTTAACTTATGCTTTTTCTTTACCTTTATCTGCAATAGAAGGAAAATGCAACTAATAAGCGAATTGCTTAGTATGTAAATCCTAACTCACAAATCCAACGATAAAGGATAAACATGCTCTTTTCAAGTAATGCTTGTTTCAAAACTCATGCACTTGGAAATAATTACACATGAGAACTTTCATACACTTATCATGCTCAATCATGCTTAAAAACATTTACTAGCATTAAAACACTTGCAAACATAACATGCTCATGATTTCTTTTGAAACTTACTAATGATACCTTTCCATACTTTAAAACACTAACTTCTTTGCTCTTTCTCTTTAACATGCTTGCAACATAACAATGTTAACATACTTAGCAAAACATATGCTTAAACTGAAAACACTTACATATACTCATATACTTCAAAATAATAATCAACTTTCTCAGGCCTTGACAATGTACCTGGTATCAGTGTACCAATGCGCGCATCCCTAATAGGTTTCGGGGTAGCTAGCCACCGCACCCTATTAGAGCTTCTTTCTAACTTTCTGTGGGCCTCTCTTTTGCCCGGTAGATGTCCTTTTACAAAAGTAAAATACTCTTACTCATAATGCTTTTATTTATCAAGCTAACTTTCTTTTTTTCATAAACTTTGCACTATAAACCTTTACCTTTTCTTACTTAGAACTTTCATCGAGCACCTTGCGTGCCCTTAACCCCAAAACTCCTTTTTGGGACTTTTCAAGAACTTACTCTTGTCATACTTAGGTCACATACATAAAAACTTACTCCAATTCATATTCTATGATAAAACATATATTCTTTAGGAACTTAAAACACACAAATAAGAAAACCATAATCTTAAAGCATGCATTTAGATCACAAACATGGTTCTACAACGAGAAATACATGGCGAAACAACTTCTATTGCAGGTGAGTAATTTACTTACCCTTTTCTTGAAGAAAACTCACTAAGTATCTCGAAATTCCTAGTGTAGGGCTCTTTTCCTCTTCCTTTGCAAGAAATCTCCACTCCTTAGCCCTAGGGAAGAAGCCCTGGGCTCTCCACTCAAGAGGAGGAAGAAGGAGGAAGAAAACCCCTTGTTTTCTCCCTGTTTTCGCAGCTCCCAACCCTTGCTTGCGCGGCCTCCCGAAACCCTAAAAGGGGTCTTAACACAACTTAAGTGGAAGTTTAAATACCTCTTCATGAAACGGGTAAAATCAACTATAATATTATTTCGTTTCATCCATTTTTGTGCTTGATACCCTAGCCCAGCTGGTTGGTGCTTTAGCCATGCATTGGAGAGGTCGCGGGATCAATCCCCACTCGATCCCCTTTAAATTTTTTTTCTTATTTTGATTCGAAAAAATGCTATAATATTCCGAAAAATGCTAGAAAAATTCCTAAAAATCCCTAATAATACCAGGAAATTATTGGGTGTTACAATCCTCCCTACCTTATAAAAAGTTCATCCTCGAACTTAGAACAGCTCTGGATACCTTTGCCTCATGCTATCTTCTGATTCCCAAGTTGCCTCTTCATACTTCTGATTCAGCCATAAGACTTTCACTAATGGTACCACTTTGTTCCTCAGCTTCTTATCTGCTCGATCTATTATCTGAATAGGTCGGCTTTCATAACTGAGATCTTCTTGCGCTTGTACCATATGTGGCTCAATCACTTGGTTGGCATCTGGGGTATGCTTCTTTAGCATTGAGACATGGAACACATTGTGTATTGCTGACATCTCTGAGGGTAGCTCCAACTCATAAGCTACTTTGCCAACTCTTTTCGTCACTGGGTAGGGCCTTACGTATCGAGGACTTAGCTTGCCTTTCTTGCCAAATCTCATCACACCCTTCATAGGAGCTACTTTGAGGAAAACTGTATCCCCAACTTCAAACTCTAACGGCCTACGGCGTACATCGGCGTAACTCTTCTGCCTACTCTGAGCAGTCTCTATCCTCTGACGGATGCTCTTTATAGCTTCTGTGGTATCATCTATAAGATCAGTCTGTGACCACATTTTCTTCTTCTCACTTCCTTCATACCAACAGAGGGGAGATCTACACTTCCTACCATAAAGAGCTTCATAGGGTGTCATACCAATAGTGGCTTGGTAACTGTTGTTGTAGGCAAACTCAGCTAAACATAAATACTTGCACCAACTGCCCTTGAAGTCCAATGCACAAGCTCTGAGCATATCTTCTAGAACCTGATTCACTCTCTCTGTCTGTCCATCAGTCTGAGGATGGAAAGCTCTGCTGAATTTTAGTTTGGTGCCCAACGCTGTCTGTACGCACTCCCAAAAGTGTGAAGTGAAACGACATCCCTATCAGAGATAATGGTCTTCGGGACTCCGTGTAGTCGGATTACTTCCTGCACATATAATTGGACTAACTTTTCAATTGAGTAAGACACTCTGATTGACAAAAAGTGGGCAGACTTGGTCAATCTGTCTACTATCACCCAAATAGCATCATAGCCATTAGTTGTCTTTGGTAGACCAACTATGAAATCCATGGCTATGTCTTCCCATTTCCACTCTGGAATCTGAATGGGTTGTAGGACACCTCCTAGCCTCTGGTGTTCTGCTTTAACTCTCTGACATGTCAGGCAGGTGCTGACATACTTAGCTATGTCTCTCTTCATCCCTGACCACCAAAATCTTCCTTTCAAATCTTGGTACATCTTAGTGGAACCAGGATGCATTGAGTAGGGAGTTCCATGGGCTTCTTCAAGAATCTTCTTTCTCAGCTCTTCATGATTGGGGACACATAAACGGTCACCATAGTAGAGTATCCCACTGTCAGATACTCTAAACTCTTTACTCTCTTCTTCTTGCACCTCTTGCTTGATCCTTTGGATATCAGAATCCTCAGCTTGCTCTTTCTGTATCTCTTCAAGCAAAGTTGACTCTAGTGTCAATAGGGCTAGCTGTCCATCAATAATCTCCACTCCATAATCTACTATCTCCTTCTGTAATGGTGGTGTCAATGATGATAAGGACATCAAAGTGGCACAAGTCTTTCTACTCAGTGCATCTGCTACTCTATTTGCCTTACCAGGGTGGTAAAGAATCTCACAGTCATAGTCCTTCACTAACTCGAGCCACCTTCGCTGTCTCATATTGAGGTCTTTCTGAGTGAAGAAATATTTCAGACTCTGGTGATCTGTATAAATCTTACACTGCACTCCATACAAGTAATGCCTCCATATCTTTAGAGCAAAGACTACAGCTGCCAACTCCAGATCATGAGTGGGGTAATTCTTTTCATAGTCCTTGAGTTGTCTGGAAGCATAAGCTATGACTTTGCCTTCTTGCATAAGGACCGCTCCAAGTCCTAGCTTTGATGCATCACTGTATATATCAAAGCTCTTATCACCTTCGGGTACTGTAAGGATAGGAGTGCTGGTCAGTCTCTTCTTCAACTCAAGGAAACTCTGCTCCCAGTCTTTAGTCCACTCATACTTCTTATTCTTTCTGGTAAGGGCTGTAAGTGGAGAAGCTATCTTTGAAAAGTCCTCTACAAACCTTCTGTAATACCCTGCCAAACCCAGAAAACTTCTGATCTCACTGGCATTCTTTGGTTGACTCCAGTTACTAACTGCTTCAATCTTGGCTGGGTCTACCATAATACCTTCCTTGGAAATAATGTGGCCTAGGAAGGCCACCTGATCAAGCCAAAACTCACACTTTGAGAATTTGGCGTACAACTCCTTCTGGTGTAAGGTTTGCAACACTATCTTCAGGTGTTCTTCATGTTCTTTCTGAGTCTTTGAATACACTAGGATATCATCAATGAAGACAATGACGAACTTGTCCAGAAAATCCTTGAACACTCTATTCATTAGATCCATAAACGTCGCAGGGGCGTTTGTCACTCCAAAGGGCATGACCACAAACGCATAGTGCCCATATCTTGTACTGAAAGCAGTCCTTGGCACATCACTCTCCTTCACTCTGAGCTGATGGTAACCTGATCGCAGATCTATCTTGGAGAACACTGTGGCTCCCTTCAGCTGATCAAATAAATCATCTATCCTTGGCAAAGGATATCTGTTCTTGATGGTTACCTTATTCAAAGCTCGATAATCTATGCACATTCGCATAGATCCATCTTTCTTCTTGACAAACAGTACAGGAGCTCCCCAAGGTGAATGACTAGGGCGGATGAAACCCTTGTCGAGCAGCTCTTGCAATTGTTCTTGCAATTCTTTCAGTTCTGCTGGCGCCATGCGATAAGGTGCCTTCGAAATTTGGGTTGGTTCCTGGGACCAATTAAATTTCAAATTCAATTTCTCGATTGGGAAGGAGTCCTGGTAACTCTTCAGGAAACACCTCCGGATAGTCACAGACTACCCTCACTTCCTCTTTCTTTAATCCTTCTCTTTGACTTGCATCTACTATATGAGCTAGAAAACTAGCACACCTCTTCTCTAACATTCTCTGAGCTTGTAAGGTAGATAAGAACCTTTTTGTCTTTCTCTTTGGGTCTCCAATAAACTCGAATGGAAGTTCTACTTCTGGTGTGAACTTTACTCTTCTTTTACGGCATTCAATAGCGGCACTGTACTTGCTCAAGAAATTCATCCCTAAGATGATATCATAATCCTTCATGTCAAGGACTACTAAATCACCATAGAGTTCTCGGTTGGAAATCTGAATTGGCACAACTCTCCGCCGCTAAATAGATGTCATGACCTCTCCCGAAGGTAAGGTTGTTAAGAACTTCATCGTTCAACATTTCTGGTGGCCTTTATACTATTTAAGTAGTGCTCAGTGATCAAAGCACTACTTATCAATTCTTCGGAGGTTCGCGGCCTCTTAACACCGTTGGCCACATTTATCGCTATCTCAGGCCTTAACATCTTGAGCATTAGCCTGACTCTCTCTTTTTCTGTGCTAACTAGCTCTGGGCACAGATGCTCTAACCGATTAAACTTCTGCACTGCTTCATCCACGGATAAGTCTCCTTGTCTGAACTCCGTGAATTCATCGTAATGCTTGTTGGTTACTCACATGTGAAAATATTCTTTGAGGAACTCAGACTCAAAGTCGACCCATGTCATCTGGCTGACATTTCTCTTGGCCTTAACTTTCCCTCACCACATCCTAGCATCTCCCGTAAGTCAGAAAGATGTACACTTTATCTTCTCTACCTCATGCCAGTCCAGTAGCCCTACTATTCTTTCCAACGTTTTGAACCATGCTTAAGCATCCCATAGTTTGCTTGTGCCTGGGAAGTTCCCTGGCTTCAGTTTCTTCTACTGAATGAGGTACGCTTCTTGCCTTACCCCCCCCCCCTTGTCGGGACTATAGATGTAACCGATGGATCGTCAGTCACAACTGGTGCCACTACATTCTCCACCCGCGGGGTAATGGAAGCGGCCTACTGGTTAGCCATAATGGAGGCAATAACTTGTTGCTACTCTGCTAACTGTCTTTGTAGCTGCGCCACCACCTATAAGAGATTTGGTGGTGGTACTGACTCTGCCTCTTGCCCTCTAGGAGCATGCTCCACGTTTTGGGCCTTTCTAGGACGTCCTCTTAACATTCTCTTACTTTATATCATCTAGGACGTCCTCTTGACATTCTTTTACTTTATATCATAAAGAAAATAAAAGCTCATTATCTCTTACTAACTTAATTCACTATCATCATTCTCATATCATCATACTCATATCATGATATGTCATATCATGCCATCTTACTCATATAGCATATACTGATCATGCACATAATAGCATATATAAAGCTAACATACTTCCTTACTAACTTACTTCATTATCTCCATGCACATATTAGTATATAATAATACTAACATACTTCCTTATCATCATTCACTTACTGATACTAGCAGTCAATAATGAAAAGTATACAAAACTATAACATATGAACTTCTTCATCATGCACTTACTGATACTAGCAGTCAATAATGAAAAGCATGCAAAACTATAACATATGAACTTCTTCATCATGCACTTACTGATACTAGCAGTCAATAATGAAAAGCATGCAAAACTATAACATATGAACTTCTTACTTGGCAGGCGGCAGGATTGATGCTTGATGTCAGTATGGCGGAAGGATGGAACTTTGCTCTGATACCACTCTGTGACTACCCACCTTTCGTTACTTACATAAGCTTTAAGTTACTACTACTTGGCTTCCCTTAACTTGCTCTAAATTTTTTTTTTCTTCCTTCTCTTTATTTTTCAAAAAAAACAAAATAACTTTCATTTTATTTGCTTTGCCAGGATTTGACCCCTAGACCTCTTAGTTGTAACACTAAAGCACTAACCAGCTACTCTACACAGCTTCTCTTTAATGGTACCAGTCGACTGCTATATAGCAGTCGACTGGTACCAGGCGACTGACCTTTTGGCAGGCGCCTGGTGCATCGAACAGAAGCTACTGTTCGATAGGGCAGGTGACTGGTCCTGTACCAGTCGACTGGCACGCCTGAAAACCTGCATTTCAGACCTGAAACTCATCTCCATCCATCCACCAAACATATACTTTCAAGCCATACAAAGACATGACACCATTTCTATACTCTATACTAGTTTTCTAAACATTTTAGCCAATCAAAACAACTTCATAAACTTGAAATTAGGACTTTTGCGGAAGTAAATAAGCTATCAAAATCTATGTGAACTTTAGACTAGAGTTTGTACCAAATTTTGTATCTATGCAAGATTTAAACAAAGTCATTCATTCTACCACTTCGAAACACCAAAACACATATTTTACAAGACTTAGCCCAATGATCTCTTCCACGGTTCCGCCGCCACTGAACATCAAAGCAAGTCCCTTCGCCTCCTTAACTTATGCTTTTTCTTTACCTTTATCTGCAATAGAAGGAAAATGCAACTAATAAGCGAATTGCTTAGTAAGTAAATCCTAACTCACAAATCCAACGATAAAGGATAAACATGCTCTTTTCAAGTAATGCTTGTTTCAAAACTCATGCACTTGGAAATAATTACACATGAGAACTTTCATACACTTATCATGCTCAATCATGCTTAAAAACATTTACTAGCATTAAAACACTTGCAAACATAACATGCTCATGATTTCTTTTGAAACTTACTAATGATACCTTTCCATACTTTAAAACACTAACTTCTTTGCTCTTTCTCTTTAACATGCTTGCAACATAACAATGTTAACATACTTAGCAAAACATATGCTTAAACTGAAAACACTTACATATACTCATATACTTCAAAATAATAATCAACTTTCTCAGGCCTTGACAATGTACCTGGTATAGTGTACCAATGCGCGCATCCCTAATAGGTTTCGGGGTAGCTAGCCACCGCACCCTATTAGAGCTTCTTTCTAACTTTCTGTGGGCCTCTCCTTTGCCCGGTACATGTCCTTTTACAAAAGTAAAATACTTTCTTACTCATAATGCTTGTATTTATCAAGCTAACTTTCTTTTTTTCATAAACTTTGCACTATAAACCTTTACCTTTTCTTACTTAGAACTTTCATCGAGCACCTTGCGTGCCCTTAACCCCAAAACTCCTTTTTGGGACTTTTCAAGAACTTACTCTTGTCATACTTAGGTCACATACATAAAAACTTACTCCAATTCATATTCTATGATAAAACATATATTCTTTAGGAACTTAAAACACACAAATAAGAAAACCATAATCTTAAAGCATGCATTTAGATCACAAACATGGTTCTACAACGAGAAATACATGGCGAAACAACTTCTATTGCAGGTGAGTAATTTACTTACCCTTTTCTTGAAGAAAACTCACTAAGTATCTCGAAATTCCTAGTGTAGGGCTCTTTTCCTCTTCCTTTGCAAGAAATCTCCACTCCTTAGCCCTAGGGAAGAAGCCCTAGGCTCTCCACTCAAGAGGAGGAAGAAGGAGGAAGAAAACCCCTTGTTTTCTCCCTGTTTTCGCAGCTCCCAACCCTTGCTCGCGCGGCCTCCCGAAACCCTAAAAGGGGTCTTAACACAACTTAAGTGGAAGTTTAAATACCTCTTCATGAAACTGGCTAAATCAACTATAATATTATTTCGTTTCATCCATTTTTGTGCTTGATACCCTAGCCCAGCTGGTTGGTGCTTTAGCCATGCATTGGAGAGGTCGCGGGATCAATCCCCACTCGATCCCCTTTAAATTTTTTTTTCTTATTTTGATCCGAAAAAATGCTATAATATTCCGAAAAATGCTAGAAAAATTCCTAAAAATCCCTAATAATACCAGGAAATTATTGGGTGTTACATTTTATTTGAGGTCTTGCATCCTCTACTCAAGCGTCAACATCAACTTCATCATCTCATCCAGGAGCATTCTCTATTGCAAGCAATCCTTATATACCAATGGCAGATACTTCAAACCCGGGGTGGCATCCAGACTCTGGCGCGACTCATCATGTTACACCGAATTATGATATTCTTACAGAAGCCTCCTCCTATCTGTTGGTGCAGGAAGCACCATATCGAACCTTGATTTGATATTGGCAAAGGATTCAAAGTTAAGTTTATTTGTGATCTAACAATGTTACTCAAGTGTGCAGAGACAAAGTCCTAGAGAAGGAATGCTAGGCACCTGGCGAAGGACTGCCAGGAAACAAAGTCCTAGCGAAGGGCTGCTAGGCACCTGGCGAATGACTGCCAGGATACAAAGCCCTAGCGAAGGACTGCTAGGCACCTGGCGAAGGACTGCCAGTATCCAAGCCCTAGCGAAGGATTACTAGGCAACTGGCGAAGGACTGCCAGTATCCAAGGCACTGGCGAAGGAATGCCAGGGTAAAAAGCCCTAGCAAAGGACTGCTAGGCACTGGCGAAGGAATGCCAGGGTGAAAAGCCCTAGCGAAGGACTGCTAGGCGCCAGGCGAGGGACAGCTTGGGACTGAAGCCCTAGCGAAGGACTGCTAGGCGCCAGGCGAGGGACAGCTTGGGACTGAAGCCCTAGCGAAGGACTGCTAGGCTCCGGGCGAAGGGCAGCTCAGCATCCAAGACTTGGCAAAGGACCGCCAGGCAAAAGTCCAACCAGAGGAGCGGTTGGCATCAGGTACATTCTCCCGAGAGGAGTAGGTGAGGACGCGTTCCCCGTCGAGGGAACAGTAGGCGTCGGTTCGACCTAGGGTTCCATTTTGGAGACCCAAAGTCAGAACCAAGACAGCTAAGGCTGTATAAACTAACAATTTATTGTTTCATTGTGTTTTGGACTAACCCTGGATGCAGGACCGAAGGAACGTGTGTCTGCAGCTCAGAGAGCCTCAAAGGAATGAGGCAATAGCTGACCAGGGCGCCCGGAGTGTCCCGGGCGCCCCCAAGGTGAACATAAAACACAAGAAAGCAAAGCAAGCTTCGACAGTTCAACTCCCGGGCGCCCCCGTGCTCCCGGGCACCCCCGTGCTCTTGGGCGCCCCCAGCGCTCCGGGCGCCCCGCTTGTCGCGGGCGCCCCCAGTGCCAGCTGCCGAAGCACCCCCTCGCGAAGCCAAGAGGATGAAGGCTTGACCCGGTCAACCCGGGCGCCCCGGTCAAAACTAATCCCGATTTTGAAGGGATCAGATGTTGATCGCGCTGGAGACGGATCGACCGCCACGTGGGGGGGGCGCCCCCGACGTCCCGGGCGCCCCCAGGCCCTATATAAAGGGCCCTCGACCCCAAGCTTCGAACAACACCTCCAATCAATGCTTCTACACTCTTCTGCTCTCGCGCCTCGCTTCGGAAACCTCCCAACTCGAGCCGACGACGTCCCACTGCTCCGAAAAAGTCAACATTCATCGGACGTCGGTAAAAAGATGAGCTTTCTTTTTTGTTAAGTTTACTATACTGTATTTGTAAATCAATATTTGTAAACTTTCATTGCGCCTCATATAGAATTGCCCAAAGTAAACGGTCAACGACCATGGGCCTTGGAGTAGGAGTCGACCTAGGCTCCGAACCAAGTAAAATTACTGTGTTTGCGTTTGATCACTTTATTCCGCTGCGTAACTGCTCTAATCCTAAAATCCGAACGATTTTCGATATTCACCCCCCCTCTATCGGTTTTCTCGATCCAACAAGTGGTATCAGAGCGGGGAAGCTCAAATTTGGTGCAACCACCAATTTGAGAGTTTTTCGGATTTACGAAAATTTTCTTATTTCTTGTTATTTTTTGTTAATCAACACCACTCGATTTTCTCCGTCTTTTATTTTCAAATAAATAATATCTGTGGGTGGATTTAAAATATTCTTACGCCTTTTTCAATTTTGAATTTTAATTTTTTCACCATAAGTCGGAATTGATATAACGATCAAGTGTTAAAAATTTGTCATAAACTTTTTATATTATTATTTTAATATTTTTCTCAAAATTCGTGCTATCTTAATTTGAGCAAATTTTTCTTTAATTCTTGTTTCACTAATCAGAATTGATAAAGCCAACTTTTTCAAAAGGAAAATTATGACAAATTTTTATTATTATTTTATTATTATTCTACCTCGAAATTCGTGCAATAATTTTTTTGGCTACTTTTTCCTTCTCCCGCACTACTAATCCAAGACCAAGTCTTGGTACATTTCTATTTTTTTTTGTGCAAGATTTATCATTTTAAATGGTCAATCAAGAATGGAACAGTGTCCGTCCACCACTTTTCTCCGGCGAAAACTTCATCTTTTGGAGAAGTCAAATGGAGTCCCTTCTGAAGGCCCACATGGACATATGGCGGATCATCCAAACGGGGTTCACATTCCCCACAGAAGATGAAAGATCGATAACTTGGGACAAATTGGATGAACCAACTCTGAGGAAGATCGAGACTGATGTCAGGGCAACAACAATTTTACAATGCGGCCTGACCAAAGAAGAACTGAAGCGGGTCGGATCCTTCAACTGTGCCAAGGAGATGTGGGAAAAGTTAATCAATCTACACGAAGAGAGCTCCGATGTTGAGATCTTAGAAGCTCAAGAACAAGTAGCTGAGATTGATTCGACACCCGACGTCGAAATCGAACCAGAGTCAAACGACGAGTTTTCTGAGACAAAATCGGTAACTAATTTTGAATCGTTTTCTGAATTAAGGTTAAATAATCAAGCTGATATTGCAATGGTCGAGGAAGGTATAGTTTCTATTGCAGGGAAAACTCCAAGAGAACTGCAAAAGAGGCCTCAACCAATACCCGAGTCCAACTCAGACTCAGAATTTGACGACAAAGAAGGAGATCGAACCAAACTGTTCCGATTAGCTCATGTTCACTACAAGATGGTAAAGAAACAAAAAAGAAAGACGGCAAGTATCAAGGGGGAGATTCCCAACCGGGAATCAAAAGGTAAATTTACAATATTTAAAAAACTAATATTTAATTACCTCAAAGAACGTAATTAATTTATATAAATTAGTTAAGACTAATATGTTAGAAAACATAGTTCCCAACCTTGCTGACTTTAAAAAACCCGAGTATTATTTCGATTATGATGTAACTTAGATCATTTCTTTCTTGTTTGCTTTAATTGTATGTTTGCTTGTTTATTTTCTTTTGCAACCTTATTATGCTTAGATTTAGGACTAGAAATGGTTAGATAAGAACCTGATTAATTGAAACTTGAAAAACCTAGTATTAGGACAAGGTTTGATGATAGTACGTTAGGGAAGCTTGACTAAGGAGTCAAGTAGGGTAAGGAGTACCCTATTTGGTCTTTTTATTCCGGTGGAACTAGCCGAAGCTACCTCTCCGAATCCTAATCTAGTTAGACCAAAGTTTCTCAGAAAGCAATTTGAAAATAAAATTTCTTTAAAAGGCTTTGTCTAGGAAAGGGTTGTTGATCCAATAAGGCTACGGCCAAAGAAGGCCTCTGTGCCTCGCCAAGACCTGGAAGCCAATTATTGAAACTTACTTTCAAATTGTCGTTTGTTAAACTTGAATCTAACACAAGCTTCAATCAAATCATAGCTTTTAATTTAAATTTAAAGATAAAATTGAATGCATCTCACAAAACAGTTAAGGATATCCTGTTTTGTCACATAGAAATGGGTGAGATGCTTAGGATCTATAAGATGAATCCAACCCAACCAATTAAATCTTAATTAAATCAATTAAATCTAATTAAATCAATTAAAATCAATTAAATCTTAATTAAATCAATTAAATCCAATTAAATCTTAATTAAATCAATTAAAATCAATTAAATCTTAATTAAATCAATTAAAATCAATTAAATCTTAATTAAATCAATTAAATTCAATTAAATCTTAATTAAATCTTAATTAAATCAATTAAAATCAATTAAATCTTAATTAAATCAATTAAATCTTAATTAACTCAATTAAATCAAATTCAAATTAATTCAACTAAATCAAATTTAAAATTCAAATTTAATTTAACTGAAAAACTTAACCCTCTAAATTTTAATTTTCTTAAAAATCAAATTTAACTTTTTAAACTAAAGTTTAATTAACCATTCTTTCAAAATTAAATATTTGTCTCACACAACCCATAAGGTTAACATGTTTGACCACGTAGAACTGGATGAGACATCTAGGACCTAAAAGCATAAATATCTATTTTTCAAATTAATTCAGTTTACTGTACCCTACTATTCATCTCTATTTTTTTCAAATTTTATGTTAAATATCACAATAGACTCATCTTAAAAGTCAACTGAATCAAACATAGTCAAGATGCTATTAATTGGTCAAACATAGTCAACTCAAAGTCAACACTGAAATCCCTTAAGGAACTTAGATAAAAGTCAGGCTATGTCGGATATAGGGGGAGTTATTCTTAAGCTTTTTCGAAAAGTTCAGATTTTTCAAAAACCTTATGCTCTATCTCAAAATAAGGTTTTCAAAAATTGATTCAAAAATCTTGGTATATTACTATCTCTTTGAAGAATTATTATCATTTTAAAATACTTTTTTCGAAAACTGTGTTATTATTCCAAATTGAGTTTTCAAAAAGTTATCACCTTGAAAGTTATCATACTCAGAAGGTTGTTCAAAATTGCTTCTTTTGATGTTGGTAAACCCTAAAGACACAGAGGAAGGTCCACTTCATAATCTACAAGGATTCCTAGGATGTGTCAAATTTAGGGGGAGGCTGAACCAAAAGAAATTATTTCTAACAAGTATTTTCTTTGGCGATTATTTTTGAAATGATTAAACAATTCTTTTGATCTAAACTAAACCCTAAGAACTCAGAGGAAGAATACTTTTGGTCAACAAGCTTCCAAGGATTGTGTCAAGTTTAGGGGGAGGTTAAAATTAAAAGAGTTATTAAACATTTCTAAATAATATGTTTTCATACACTATATTTTCAAAACTGTGTCTTACAAAACATTATTATTTTAAAATGTTTTTATGGCTTATAAAATCATTTTTGAAATACCTTTTTGAAATAATATTTGCTTGAGTCTTGAGAATTTCCAGGACACTTAGGAAAATGTCCTTGTAGTTAACAAGGGTTCCTAGGATTGTGTCAGACTGGAAAAGAAACCTAGTCGAGCAAAATATTATGTTTTCAAAATAACATTAAATTTTTCTCAAAATATTATGTTTAAAAGTACTTATATCTTCCAAAAATGTATAATATTTTTTCAAAAGTACTAATATTTTTCAAGGCAATAGTGCTCTAAGTGTATGAATTTTCCAAAAGACTTGCCTACAAATACTAATTATTTCCTTTCAAAGTGGAGTTTTGTTGGTGCAATTTAAAGCTTTTTGCAATGCCTTCAAGAGTTATACTAAGTATTTTTTTACTCATAGGCTCTGATACATAATTTTTTAAAAAATAACTTATTTCAAAATATATTTCTTTATTGATATATATAGCCAAGGGGGAGAGCACGAAAAAGAGAAAGAAAATTTTCTATATTTAACCTCTATCTCTTTTTCAAAAAGCAAAGCAAAAGTTTTTAAATACTTCAAACTATTTCAAGTGCTTTCAAGTATTTCTAGTGCTTCAAATGTTTCCCAATTCTCAAAGTTGAAATTTGGCTTCACAATTTCGCCTAAGTAAATTTTTAGTAGAATTCTTTTTGCAAAGCCTTGTAAGTAACAGTTTTTTTAAAACTTAGGCTTGCTTTTCAAAATGGAAAATTGTCTAAGTATAAAAAGTTGTTGATACAAATGCTTTCACTCTTTTTAAAAAAAAACACTTAGTCAAAAACTTATTTTTGGTAAAACTCTAAACTCTCTATTAGAAACCTTGGTCACCCATGTATGTTTTTGATATATGTCAAAGGGGGAGGAAAGGTCAAAGTTAAGTGTTTTAAGTGTGTTTTAACACAAGAATTCAGGGTTTTATGGGGAGTATGAGAAATAAAGATTTTTTAAAATCTATTCTGTTCATACTTCATTGTGTTTTTTATCTTTTTGCTTAAACTGTATATGTTTTTTACTTAACTTTGAATTGTATTGCCATAAATCAAAAAGGGGGAGATTGTTGGTGCAGGAAGCACCATATCGAACCTTGTTTTGATATTGGCAAAGGATTCAAAGTTAAGTTCATTTGTGATCTAACAATGTTACTCAAGTGTGCAGAGACAAAGTACTAGCGAAGGAATGCTAGGCACCTGGCGAAGGACTGCCAGGAAACAAAGTCCTAGTGAAGGGCTGCTAGGCACTTGGCGAAGGACTGCCAGGATACAAAGCCCTAGCGAAGGACTGCTAGGCACCTGGCGAAGGACTGCCAGTATCCAAGCCCTAGCGAAGAACTGCTAGGCAACTGGCGAAGGACTGCCAGTATCTAAGGCACTAGCGAAGGAATGACAGGGTAAAAAGCCCTAGCAAAGGACTGCTAGGCACTGGCGAAGGAATGCCAGGGTGAAAAGCCCTAGCGAAGGACTGCTAGGCGCCAGGCGAAGGACAGCTTGGGACTGAAGCCCTAGCGAAGGATTGCTAGGCTCCGGGCGAAGGACAGCTCAGCATCCAAGACTTGGCAAAGGACCGCCAGGCAAAAGTCCAACCAGAGGAGCGGTTGGCATCAGGTACATTCTCCCGAGAGGAGTAGGTGAGGACGCGTTCCTCGTCGAGGGAACAGTAGGCGTCGGTTCGACCTAAGGTTCCATTTTGGAGACCCAAAGTCAGAACCAAGACAGCTAAGGCTGTATAAACTAACAATTTATTGTTTCATTGTGTTTTGGACTAGCCCTGGATACAGGACCGAAGGAACGTGTGTCTGCAGCTCAGAGAGCCTCAAAGGAATGAGGCAATAGCTGACCAGGGCGCCCGGAGTGTCCCGGGCGCCCCCAAGGTGAACACAAAATACAAGAAAGCAAAGCAAGCTTCGACAGTTCAACTCCCGGGCGCCCCCGTGCTCCCGGGCGCCCCCGTGCTCCCGGGCGCCCCCGCTGATCCCGAGCGCCCCCAGTGCTCCGGGCGCCCCGCCTGTCGCGGGCGCCCCCAGTGCCAGCTGCCGAAGCACCCCCTCGCGAAGCCAAGAGGATGAAGGCTTGACCCGGTCAACCCGGGCGCCCCGAGCGCTCCAGGCGCCCCGGTCAAAACTAATCCTGATTTTGAAGGGATCAGATGTTGACCGCACTGCAGACGGATCGACCGCCACGTGGGGGGCGCCCCCGACGTCCCGGGCGCCCCCAGGCCCTATATAAAGGGCCCTCGACCCCATGCTTCGAACAACACCTCCAATCAACGCTTCTACGCTCTTCCGCTCTCGCGCCTCGCTTCGGAAACCTCCCAACTCGAGCCGACGACGTCCCGCTGCTCCGAAAAAGTCAACATTCATCGGACGTCGGTAAAAAGAAGAGCTTTCTTTTTTGTTAAGTTTACTATACTGTATTTGTAAATCAATATTTTTAAACTTTCATTGCGCCTCATATAGAATTGCCCAAAGTAAACGGTCAACGACCGTGGGCCTTGGAGTAGGAGTCGACCTAGGCTCCGAACCAAGTAAAATTACTGTGTTTGCGTTTGATCACTTTATTCCGCTGTGTAACTGATCTAATCCGAAAATCCGAACGATTTCCGATATTCACCCCCCCCCCTCTATCGGTTTTCTCGATCCAACACTATCATGGTCCTGACACGGTACAAATAAGCAACGGTTCAGGTTTGCAAATTGCTCACCTTGGTAACACATTTTTTAATTCATCTGGTCGTCTCTTTCACATGCGCAACACACTCCATGTTCCCTCTATCACTAAGAACCTACTTTCAGTTCGTCAATTTGCTCTTGATAATAATGTATTTTTTGAATTTCACCTTCATTATTGTATTGTGAAGGATCCCATTACCAAAATCACCCTGCTCAGAGGAGAAATTAGGGATGGTCTCTATCACCTACAACCTACATCCGCCAAAGCGCTTATTGGAGAACGTACAAATAAAGCCTCTTGGCATGCACGTCTTGGTTATCCTTCCCTCCATATTGTTCAAGAAGTTACCAATCGGTTTAACTTACCGACCCGTTTGTCTTCCTCATCACATTCTTGTGATGCGTGTTTGAAAGCAAAGAGTCATAAATTACCTTTTGTTTCTTCTTCTCATATGTCTAAATCTCCTTTAGAAATAATTCATTTTGATGTTTGGGGTCCTGCTCCTGTTTTGTCAAATCAAGGTTTTCTTTACTATGTCATTTTTATTGATGATTTTAGTAGGTTTACCTGGGTTTTTCTCATGAAACGAAAATCTGATCTGTTTAATATATTTTGTCAATTTCAAAAGCACGTGGAACGTTACTTTGATCGTAAAATTCTTTCTCTCCACTCTGACTGGGGTGGAGAATATCAAGCACTACATCAGCATCTGGACTCTTCTGGCATCCTTCATCGAGTCTCGTGTCCTCATACTCCTGAACAAAATGGCTCTGCAGAAAGGAAACATCGTCATATAATTGAAACTGCATTAGCTCTTCTCAATCATGCATCAGTTCCACTTAAATTTTGGGATGACGCGGTTCAAACTGCAGTTTATCTTATTAATCGTCTGCCTACTCCATTACTTCAACATAAATGCCCCATGGAAAAACTCTTCAATCAAACTCCTAACTACACCTTTTTACGTATCTTTGGTTACGCATGTTATCCTTGGATACGACCTTACTCTAAACATAAACTAAATCCTCGTTCTCAACAATGTGTTTTCCTTGGTTATAGTAATTTGCACAATGGCTACCGTTGTCTATATATTCCAACAGGGCGTATATATATATCTCGGCATGTTATTTTTGATGAGTCTTTATTTCCTTTTATAGCCTCAATAGGACCTCCATCTTCAGGGAGCAGTGGAACTTTTTTGATGTCACCTAATATCACATCTAAATTCTCTCAGATTGCTCATCCAATCAGACACACTAAAGATACTGAAGGTAATGGCATCCTTGTGTTGGGAACGAGATGGCTATAGAGGGGGGTGAATATAGACAGACACAATTTCTAGGCTCTTTTCGAATCTTCTCTGCACTTAAGTTAGTAGCAGCGGAAACAAAACAAAGGCAGAGAAGCAAACTTAACAGAACTGCAGAAACAGAGAATACAAACCAAGGATCGCTAACAAGGATCGTTTACAAGGTTCGGGGATAACTTGCCCCTACTCCTTGGCGTGCCCGTGAGGTGGGCGATCCCTTGATCGTCGGCAGATCAAGCCCCGGTGAACACCGGATATCAAGCGCCTCCTTCTCGGTGGAGTAACCTCTCCACAAGCTGTCTCAGTAGATGGATACAAGATTAAGCACACGAGACACTCGAGAAGGGAAGCTCACAAAGCTCTCATAGGAATGCAACAAGATTGCTCAAGAACAAAGCAGCAGAGAGCACGAACACAGCCCAGCAACAACTTCCCAAGTTTTCTGTCTGTCTCGTTCGCCTCAGCTCCTCTGCCTCCGCTTCGCCACTTAAGCTCTGCTCAACATCACAAGCTTCATCAGCATCCACTGAGCCAGCCTGAACCCATTGACCTCCCTGAGCACTCAGTCCACTGAAGACTTCCTCTCCAGCTGAGCCTCCGTCAGTCGCCAGCTGCGTCAGTTGCCCGTTGAAACCTGAGAATGAGAAACAGCCAAACCTGCTCAACGGAAAGCCTCCCATTGACCCTCCTTGAGTGTTTGAATCACCTGCTATCACCTGCACACTCCAACAGAGGCTTAGCAATGCATATCAAAACATATCAGCAGTGTATCAGAGAATCGGCAGTGAAAACAGACGCGATCAGAGCTTCTGACAGCGTATTTGAATTAAAGTTCAGCGTCTGATCGGTCACCAGACCGATCAGGGTGGATCCTGATCGGTCACCAGACCGATCAGATTGGGTCCTGATCGGTCACCCAGACCGATCAAAGCAGATGAACAGTTACTTTTTAATCAAACCCAAGACTCCTGATCGGTCACCAGACCGATCCAGGACTTTGATCAGCAAGTGAACTCAACTCACTGTTCGTTCCCTGATCGGTCACCAGACCGATCAGGAGCTGTGCAGTGAGTGAAACACACACTCCCTGATCGGTCACCAGACCGATCAAACATCGCTGGATCGGTCACCAGACCGATCCACGAAGGAGCAACGTGCCAAACTCCCTGATCGGTCACCAGACCGATCCAGGGACTCAACCTAGCCCTCCAAGCTAGGATTTCATCCACCCTAGCCCTCCAAGCTAGGGACCTGACCCTCCAAGTCAGGATTTCATCCAACCTAGCTTCACTCACTAGGACCTGGCTTCACTCACCAGGGTTTTTCACCTAACCCTCCAGTTGGGACTTTTCACCTAACCCTCCAAGTTAGGACTTTTCACCTAGCCCTCCAAGCTAGGACTTTTCACCCAACCTTCCAAGTTAGGACTTTTCCACACCTAGCCCTCCAAGCTAGGACCTGGCTTCACTCACCAGGATTTCTTCTAACCTGGCTTCACTCACCAGGACCCGGCTTCACTCACCGGGATTTCCACCACCTGGCTTCACTCACCAGGACCCGGCTTCACTCACCGGGATTTCCAACACCTGGCTTCACTCACCAGGACCCGGCTTCACTCACCGGGATTTCCAATCACCTGGCTTCACTCACCAGGACCCTGCTTCACTCACCGGGATTTTCAATCACTTGGCTTCACTCACCAGGGTTTCATGCCCAGTCCCCGACCAGGACTTTAACCTAAATTCGCTCAACCAAACTTAAATTATTGTCAAACACCAAAACAACAACTGGGCCAGACTGCATCAACAATCTCCCCCTTTTTGTTGTTTGACAACCCGATTTATGTTTAGGTATCAATCAATTGAAGTCCATTCAATTCTTATAAGGGAATCATGATCCTCCCCCTATAATAACCATAAACATAATCAGTCATTCTCTCCCCCTTTGTCAAACATCGAAAAGGGTATGGTTATTAAGTTTGAACATACCTCCCCCTCAAACATGGGTCTCTCTCCAAACCCAAAATAATCAAAGCATAATTTCGAATTGCACATGAATACATATACCAAATAATATCATGGTCAAGTATGTATATGATTCATATGACAATAATTATCGCAGTTCCATCAGACTGATGATCGATACAGAAAAATTTTTGATATATCTATGAACGATCAATTTTCAGAAAAATTTCTGAAATTCTAATTCGTTCAAGATCGGACTGCGTTAGCAATTGGACTTCCATGTGAAGACATATACAGAAGTATATTATGATCAAATATGTATATGCTTCATAGGACAAGTAAGGAATGCATCTGTATCTGACACATAGTCCTGATTGGTCTCCGTGACCGATCAGGGTCGTTGATTACTTGATACAGAAGAATTTATGATTAGTCTGGGGAGCGATCAGATTTCAGAAAAATTCCTGAAACTCTGATACATTCCTGATCAGACTGCATTAATAATTGGCATTCCATAACCGGGGAGTAGACTCTATTAATATTCGATATTTCAGAAACAATTTCGAAATACGACATTAAGAATAAGAGTCACGACTCAACAAACCCTTTCTTATGAATTTGAACATTCCAACATAGGTTTGTATCAAATCACTATTAAGTACTTGGTTTGCATCACTTGAACAAATTTGTGCTTCCTTAGTACCAGGTTTGTACCAATGGAAGATCAAGTATATCTCAATTGTAATCGGTTTGTATCAGATTTGTGTGTTGTATGATCATTAAACTGATACAATTCGACAAGACGATATTGGTTTGAGGAGGTTTTAGATCAATTTGGAACGATCTGGGAGTTCCTTGATCAGAGTTGGTCCGATCGGTCACCGGACCGATCAGAGGGATCCCTGATCGGTCTGTGGACCGATCAGGTTCGGCACAGGATGTTTTCTGAGTTCTAAATTTCAGAAATCGATTTCAGAAACTCTGAAATCAAGTTTGTTTCAGTTCTTAGCCGTTCCCAAACCCTAACTCAATTGGTTTTAATTTGTTTGGTTCTAAAGAAAGGTTTCCCTTATCAAAAATAAACAACATGGTTTATGTCCCTTAACTAAATCAAGATTCATCAAGGCATGATCAATTTTTGCTAAGCATGAACTTGAATATCAGTCAGGTGGAAAAACAAGCAAGTCATGGAACTTCAAACATCATAAAGTATGTGATCATGTTGTTCTTAACCAAAATTAAGTTTGTGCCAATTCCAATGGATGATCAAAATTCCAAAACATGCTTATTTCACATCATGATCAATTTAAGCTATGTGTTGATATTGTTCTTAATCAAAATGGGCATGTCATAGGTTAATGTTAATCATCCAAACATCAAAGTCATGGCATACTCATGTAGATTCATCTCCACAATAATAAGATAAGCTTAAGCCTAGGCCTTAAACTCATGTTCTTTGTCTAATCATGTATTGTGAGATTTTCATAGTGATTTTCACAAACCATGTGTTCTTCATGTTGGCATAATATATACAGGAAAATCATGACATACTTGATCATGGAAGAACTTAAACACTAAAGTAAATTATACCATGACTAAGTACTTTAACACATGAAAATCATAAAAATCACTAGCCAAGGGATTATATTATCATAAGATCTAAAACAATGGAGCTCAAAGCATTTAATTCGAATTTTCCATAACCATCCATGTGAATGACAATTTTCCTTTGGTCATGGGTTTGGAGCACCAAATATCAACCTCCCATGTTGATAGATGCTCCCCCTCAAACAAAGCTATACAATTCTAAATATGGAGGTTTTAGGTACCCAAATTTTGGAACCTAATGCATCTACAATGAAAGACTTTGGCACCCATGCCTTAGTCATTCTCTTCCTCACCTTTTGAACTCTAGAATCATTTGATGATCTAAATTGGGTTCTTGACATTAATGACCTGAAACTTGATTCTTTAGGTTGGTAACCTAAACCAACCTTGTTGTAAACCGCTTTTTGTGAGTTCAAGATCATATCTAGGGTTTTTGAACTTGTTGTAAATTTTCCAAGAATATTCTTGAGATTTTCAATTTCACCCTTCAAACCCTTATTTTCATCCTCAAGATTTTGAACATGCAAGTCATTAATATCCTCATCCTTAGAGGATTTCAATTCCTTTACTTCTAATCTTAATGATTTAACTTTTGCCTTGGATTTCTTAAGCAACTTAGTTAGGCATGCGATAGCTCTATAGCACTTATCTAACTCGGGAGAAATTACCTCTTCATCATCCAAAGATGATGAAGGCGCGGTTGAGGAGCTTGACTCATTATCACTTTCTTCTCTCGAGTCCTCTAGTGCCATGAGGGCACGGTGATGAGTGTACTTCTCCTCCTCTTCTTCGGATGAACTAGAAGAGGAGTCATCCCATGTGGCCCTCAAGGCCTTCCTTTTCTTCTTTGATTTATCCTTCTTGTTCTTTAACTTTGGACATTCATCCTTGTAATGTCCTTTCTTGCTACACTCATAACATGTAATATTAGACTTATCAAATTTAACTTCACTCGGGTTACCTTTACCCTTGAGGCGCCGCTCTTCTTCATCATTCTTCTAACAAAGTTGGCCATCTCGGAGGAAAAAGACCAGCTGCCCTCCTCCTCGAACTCGGACTCGGATGAGGATGAAGATGAAGAGGCTCCTTCTCCTTCTTCTTCCCCTTCTTCTTCTTGTTGTCACCTGCCACTAAAGCAATACTTTCTCTTTTGAACTTTTGTTAGAGATCTCATGTAGTTCCATTTCACAAAATAGATCTTCTAACTTAACAAAGGAGATCCTTGAAACCTTGTAGGCATCCACCATGGATGACCACAAGGCATTCCTAGGGAAGGCTTTGAGTACATACCTCACTAGGTCTCTATTTTCTACCTTTTCATTTTATGGAGTGGAGACCCATTCAACACTTCTTTAAAACGTCCATGGAGTTCACTTACTTTTTCATTTTCTCCCATGGTGAGGTTTTGGAGTT